>JAKRZM010001312.1:215994-250915 GCA_036379175.1 Heliconius cydno galanthus | reverse complement strand
AAAAAAAAAAGTAACTGTCAAATCAAAATAAACTATAACAGCATCTACAATTAAACCACTTACGTATTTGCAAGAAGCCGCCTTGCAGCAAACAGAGAAACACGAGAGCTGATAACGAAGAACTGCCAACCATTTTGTATCCGTGCGTCCGTTCCGAGAGCAAGATCAAGTACTAGCACGTACGGACCAACCAATAGTTTTATATAGCTGACTTCAATAATCATTATATAGAACCAAGAACCAAGGTGAAGTGGAAACGAACGTCATTTTAATAAAGACAGTATGAAAAGGACGTTTATTTACGTTTACAGTAATGGGGTGCAAATGGATGTACGTAGTCGTTTTATTGTTGATGATGTATTTTTTAATTTTATTATGCTTTTTATGTCTTATTTGAGTTCTGAATATTTTTTTCTTAAAAATTTTGTTAATAAAGTTATTATTGTTTTTTTTTCATCTTCGTTCTATATTCTGCATTTAGCAGGGTAAACACAGGGAGATCATTTTCTCGAGTAGGAATCAAACCCACAACCTATCACGTTTATAGTCGCTTGTGCCCGCTTGTGCCCCTGCGCCACTGGCCTCTGATAATTTTATGGAAAGTTATTTTATTTTAATCATTTTGATTTTAATTTCTTTGAAAGTAAGTATTTTATTTACATAAATGTCATAAAATATTTACATATTAATATTATCGCATCTAAATATAAAAGTCAGTTCTTTTGTATTTACTTGCATATCAAAATATTACTTAAAAATACTGGTTTATTAAAAATGGTTTAATAAACCAGTATTTTTAAGGAAGGAAGTTATTTTTATAAAAACATGAAGTATATAGTATTAGACATAATTTCATTGAATACTTTGTATTTAAAAATCTGTTATTCTATAAAATCTACAATGGGCATATGGGCTAGAACGAAGTGGATATAATTGTACTAATATATCTTTTTTTTTTAACTTCTCATATAAAATAAGATGCATTCTTAAGCAAGTATAAAAACCGATCTAAAAAAATCTATAACAAGGGTTGAAAAAAAAACGAAATTTAATTATTTCTTTATTTACCGTCCTTACATTATTAAGCTCCTATTTCTAAATATTTACACTGTTAAGATTTAGAAATAGGGACTTGAGAATATGTGAAGACGGCAAATAAACATGACATAGTCGCTCTAACTTAAAATAGTTGGTAAAATTTATTGTTATTTACCAATTATTATATTTCAGTGACCTCTAGCTTAATAGTTGGTAAATAATAATTCTTTAATAACACCAAAACAGTAACGTTTTGTTTAATATTATTATTAAGTTTATAAATTAGTCAAAATTAAAATAAATCAGCTTCACGCTGTATCCCGCACACAGCAGGGTAGGCACACGGAACCTAATGAAGACACTCCGTTCCCCACTTTCTACCGAATTCTGGGGGCATTGCATGTTGAGTGGCAGAACTCAACGCCGTGCTATGCCTCGACACCAGAGCGAAGAAATGGAAATATAAACGTAAATAAATATTTCACTTCCTCGAGTGGGGATCGAACCCACTACCGTCACGTTACAGTCACACCCTTGTGCCGCTGCGCCACGACGACCTCAAGTTCAATCAAATCAAAACGAACTACAGCTTAAGTTATCTTAAGTTCATTTCCGTATAATTCCAAAACATTTTAAAACGGCCCCATTATCTTTACGGGAATATGTCAAATTACCAATAAACCTGAATATTTTTATGTTGCTGAACTTTTTGTCAGCTTGAATCAGTAGACCTGCCTTCTTAACCAGTAATAGTAATTTCCTATAGGACTGACATTACTAACCTTTTAATATCCGATTTAAACTTCACTTGTATGGCCTAATAAAATAAAAAAAATATATTTTTTACTTATTTTTTTAATTATATGTATAGGAAATCGGACATCGTACACATCTAGTACTTGATCCATCCAAAAAATTATTAATTAAATATTTCGATTTTCAAAGAATCTGTAGGTAAATAAAATTGAAAATTTAAGTTAATACAAAAAATCTGTCATGGACTTCTTCCAACAAAATGATGGTAAGTGAGCTATTAGAGTTTCAATTAGTAATAACAACATCTATTCGTATAAAAAGACATAATGCTCCAAGACAAGGGCCGGGTTAACGTAATTTTGCGAAATTACATCCATACATACACATATTAAGCACTAGCGGCCCGCTCGCGGTTTCACCCGCGTGAACTATGTTATTATTAATCTCTGTCTCCATGACTACGTCCTAGTGACGTCTATGCAAAATTTGAGACTCCTAGCATTTGTAGTAACGAAGTTTCATACAAACTTTCGACCCCAAAAACAACCCCTTAGAAGTCGAATATTGCAAATTCCCGTCTTAGCGAGCACCTACGTCCTATAAGTAACTCCTATGCAAAATTTGAAATTCCTAGCATATGTAGTTTCTGAGATTTCGTGATGAGTGAGTGACCTTTCGATTTTATATATATAGATAGATTTTGTTTATATTTGTCTTCTAGCACAAGTTTTCATAATTTTCGGCATTTTATATTTGAAAATTCATATTTGTGTTATCATTTGTTTACAATTTTTTACTTTTATTATTAACTAATTCATGAAAAGCATAATTATTTTTTTGAACGACATTATGTTAGTAACTGATATATTATTTATATATTTTAACCACAAATTAATACAGTTCAGAGTAGAAAATTCGCGAAAGATTAACTCCATTATACTAATAAGAAAAAGCAATTGTAATACGATCATACAATACTATCTTAAAAAAACAAGACTAGTGGAACAGAAAAGAAAAAGAACGGAAAAGACAAGAATATAATTTTCTATTTTTTTATCCGCTGTATCCCGCACAGAGCAGGGTAGGCAGAGGGAACCTAATGCTAAAACACTGTTCCCCACTTACCACCGATACAAAAACAAAGACTTAAGAGCACATGTAATTATGCGTGCCACATACCTATATAAATGAACAACTTCCGCTATCATAACAAGTAAAAAATAATATATATATATAGATATATATATGCTTACATGGTTTTAATAATAGTTAATTAAATATTCCTTATAAAATAAATGTATTCATCATTCTTATTATATCAGATTTCTTTATTAAAGAAACTAAGAAATTTCTTATGGATTACGTTATTTTTTCACAAAATCCAAATGACAGGGTAAGCAGAGGAAACCTGGGAATCTAGTGAAGACACTCCGTTCTGATTAAGACACTTCCATTTTCTACTTTCTGTCGAATTCTGGAAGCATTTCGTGTTCTGCGACACAACTGACTTGAAAAATAAATAGTTACATTTGAAAAAAAATATTATTTGAAAGTTATTTTTCACATGGCAACACAAGCTAGAATAACTCGTGAAGAAGTCATAGACCACGTCGTTTGTGAACTTGGATGAATCTGGGGGTTTTTAATTCAATTTCTTTTTAGAATGGCTCTGGAAAATAACTAATAAAATCTGACATTTTAGTTAATGGCCCAAAATGCATGTATTTAGATAATATTTTTTTATGTAATAATAATAAATATATTTCATTTAAATATGTAAAACACATATCGTAAGCGTAACCGAAATTTTAATATTTCTTAGCATTAATTTTCGATACGCTAGAGAGACTTTTATTTATCCACAAGAAACATAATTCATTGTGATTGTTATCAGAACTTATAAAAAGCTATTAAATTATCATAAAAGCATAACTAACACATAATATATTAATAATAATTTCTATCAATATATTTAATTTCCACTGATATAAGGGCAACTAAAAGCCCATGTCTTCTTTACTTTTTGAAGATTTACAAATATGTTTATAGCTGTATCCCGCATACACCAGAATAGGAAGAGGGAACCTAGTGTTAAGATAATCCGTACTCCACAACCACCACCACCACTCGATTTTCAAGACGGTTGAGTGGGGGAAATCACGCCGGACGTAAATACTCAACGCCCTATTCCTCGTCCTTGAAATTTCACCTACCCCGGGGGTAGGCAGAGCGAATCTAGTATTTGTTTTGTGCGTAAAAAGATACTTTAAAAAGTCTTTTATGTAAAAAAATATATTAAAATAATAAGCCTTGTTAGTATTTTCCCATTATACATAATTAAATAATTAATAATTTAATATAATGAAAATACTATACAAAAAGGCATAATGTGAACGACCTGCAAAGGACAGTCAGGAAGGAACTGCGGAACAACACTATGGCAGTGACGTAACTTTTAATATAATTATGCGCACAAAGAGAATGTCACTCAGAAATATTCCGTATTTTCGCGTACGCTCATATGTCAAGAAGGAATATAATTGAGCCGAAATATACACTCAATAAAGGAAACTATGCCGGAAGGTATTTTATATATTACACTGGCATTTGGTGAAGCTGTGGTAATTGTATTTTGTTTTTTTTTTATAATACGTATTTCTCAATTACTGAGATAAGTTCATACTACTTATTTAGAACACATATAAAAAATTCTGGCCATTCGTGGCCCAGGGACACAGGCATATGACTGCAACGTGACGGTTGTAGGTTCGATTTCCACTCGGGTAAATGAATTATTATTTATTAGTATTTTCATATCTTCGCTATAGCACCTGGGAAAAAAGTCGGGAATTGGGGAACGGAGTATCTTAACACTAGGCTCCCTCTGCCTTCCCTACTATAAGCGTGATACAGCTTGAAGCTGTTTTTTAATACGAATAATACTAGAAAAAGACGAATGCATGAATGCGCTGGTCTTCAACTTCTCCCTAGTTCAAACTAAAAATTAATTTTGGGTTTTATTGTCCACTTATCGAGGAAGGCTCTGTTTGTGGTCCTCCTCCTAGAATCGTGGTATCTACTAAGAATGATCATGTTTTTATAAAACCCGATATAAAATATTTAATTTATTTACACCATATATGTATATGCAGCGGTAATAATATGTAGTTTAGTAATTTATAAGCAATTTATACAAGTTTTATAATTATAAATATGGAAGCAATCATAATTAAAATTATTTTATTAAAAAATAATAGTTACCATGAATTCATTTTGAAAACCATGAAAAGTTTAATATAAATTAATAATCGTGGCGCAGACGACGAAACGGGATTGGATCTAGGGTCGATTCCCAGGAAATAAAATATTTATTTAAACTTAAATTTCTTCACTCTGGTGTCGATGTCATTTTCCGTCGAATTCTGCAGGCACTGCGTATTAAGTGGCGGAACTCAACGCCGCGTTTTACCTCGACTCCGGTAGAAAGCACAGAAAATATTTCATTTTCTCGAGTGGGAATCGAACCCTTAACCTGTCGCACTTACAGTCACACGCTTGTATCCTCGTTATTCAAAGCATGCGAATCTAATATATTCTATTATAAATTCTTTTAGAAAAATGTAGAACTTCAATATATGCAAATTAAAGGAAAATGGAAAATAATACGAGAAAAATCGAGCTACAGTGGAACACCTTTACACGCAATAGTTGTAGGTTCGATCGAATGCAATAGTTTAATTTTACCATTCAGGTAAGACAAAACGCGGCGTTGAGTTCCGCCATTACCACGAAATATCTCGAATTATTTTTTTAAAACTATATTCTCTTTTATAAAAGTGGCAGTGGAATATATTATAATGTATTATATGATTTAGAATTGCAAAGCTATGAATGACACCGCGTTTGTTATGGACAGCGTGTCTTGACTCTTGAGTCACATTAACGTCCTGCCAGTCAATACCTGGTTTGAATACCTAGTTCTGAATAAGGATAGTAAAATATGTAGTTTAAATATATATAATGGCTGACGAGTAAAAATTAACACTAAGTGTTTGTGAACGCGATTGGTCATGGGATCGATTCCCAGTCGAGGAAATGAAATATTTAATATTTTCATTTCATTTCTTCGCTCAGTATTGTGTAGTGGAACTCAACGCCGCGCTTTGCCTCGACACCAGAGCGAAGAAACGAAACCATTAAATATTTCATTTCATCGAGTGGAAATCGAACCCACAACCTGTCGAGATACCAGACACGCTTGTTCCCCTGCACCACGACTGCCCTGTACTTGTACAAATGGAACTTGAAAACCAAAGATCATATTATAATGCATCATTAATATCATTTAACCTGTCATGTGTAAATGTCAACATGAAAACACTTTTAGCACACTTTTTACTGTGTGCGGGAAACAGCGTGAAGCTGATCTATTTATTTATTTATTATTGCTATTACTTATACTTATTATGTTTCACAGAGTAAAAAAATTGACTGACCTGTAGTGATAAAACAAAATGACTGCAGGTTCCCATCCTACTCTCTACAGTTTAATAATATAACGATGTAACAGCCCAGTAACTGATTGAATACGAGTTGTGGGTTCGATTTCCAACTAGGTATGAGAAGATGAAAGTATGAGGATGCGCAGGTTCAAATCCCGCTACATTCAAATCTTTATATTATTATGTTTTCTAAAAAGTTATTTTCTAAAGTGTATATCAACACTAAATACACACTAACAGTTTAATCAAAGTACACCACGATTCTTTTAGCCTTAGCAAATACTAAGACATATTAAAACAATCAAATCAGCTTCACGCTGTATCCCGCGCACAGCAGGGTAGGCAAAGGGAACACTAAGTTAATTAACACTAGTTTTGAAACACTCCTTTCTCTATCTTCCGCCGAATTCTGGAGACATTACATGTTGAGTGCCAACGCCAAATTTCCTCGAGTGGGAATCGAATCCACAACCAGCAGCGTTTACAGCCACACACTAGTGGCCCAGCGCCATTACTAGTGCTAAATATAAAACACAAGGTGTCTCTATGATATATTTATGATCTTTTAATAAAAGATCAACATGTTTCCTTCGAGTTTATTAATTCAAAATCAATTACATGTTCATATTACATATTTTATTTAAATGGTTACCTTTACCGTAACATATTATTAAATGTTAGATCTAGTGTTTATCGTATATAATTTTCTGGGAATCCATATTTTATAATAAATATTGTTTAGATATATTTACTGATTAAGAATGACGTAAATACATAAAAACGGATAAGTCCAATCCGTTACCGGTAGTTGTTGAAACTTTATTGTCATTATTTATTTATAAATAAACAAAAGTAAGTGAGTAAGTGTAAATAACTTTATTATTTATATATTTATAAATAAATAAATAATGAATTGAACTGGGACAGCCGATGACTAAACGCGAGGGTTGTGGGTTCGATCCGCACTCGAGTAAATTAAATTATTTTGATTGTCTGCTTTGGTAAGAATTTGAATCCTCATTCATAACATTCATTTCCACATGTCAAATAAAATATTAAAAAAAATCATTAAAAAGTTACAAGCATAATATAATAGCGCGGCGTTGAGTCCCACCACTCAATGCATCAAGAATTCGGCGGAAAATGAGGAATGGAACGCCTTGACACTGGATTCCCTCTGGCTGCCCTGCTGTGTGCGGGATACTGCGTGAAGTTGGAAAACATTAGTTCCACATTAAATGCCCATGTGCATATTAAATATAGAGATTGAGTTGTGAGGTCATCAAAGATTTTCCAATCGATATGCCAATCGACTTCATTTAACATATTTCTTTGACAACTGACGCTAATTGGCGTGTACACCTATATTTTATCTAGCATATGTTATCTTATCTTATCTTTTCTATAATTATTTAATACTAATGTCAATCACAACAGTTTCATAAGGTCTATATATTAATCAAGGTATATAAGTGTTACGGGTGTAAACATAGTCCTTAAACCCCGTATAGGTTGAGGCCAGTCGTGGCGCAGGTGCACGAGCGTGTGACTTTAAGCCCGATAGTTTGTGGGTTCCATTCCCACTCGAGGAAATAAAAATATTTAATATTTTCATTTCTTCCCTCTGATGCCAAGGCACACAGCACGCAATTTCTCCAGAATTTGGCGGAAAATGGGAAATAGTGTGTCCTAAAGTGGGATACAGCGTGATGCTAAAAAAATAAATACATTCATTGTTCAGAAGAAGTGCGTGTACAAACAGACAAACGAAAATTTTAAAATCTTACAGTGTTCTATTACTATTTTTTCATCACCTTAAATGATGTTTTCATAAATATACATATATGTATTTGGTGTCCAATTGTACGGCCTAGAGATATTTAATTTATAACTTACAGATTTTTACTGTTTTATTAATTAAACGCGAACGCTCTATATTCCTTTGTCAATATTCACATGTTAATTCAAATATGAATAACATTTACAAAATTATTGTAAATTTTAAATTTACTTTTTCGTTGCAAAACTAAAAGAGATGTCTAATTGATATTTTGTGTCATCCTCAAGGTGTTACTAAAAAACCGGAAATAACCGGTACTTTATAGACTTATTGTCTGTGGGTTTTACCACACATTCAAAGTGCTTTAATTGCGATTTTTCCTGAAGCAGTTAAAAAATAACGTGTTTTTAAAATAATTTTATTTACGCAGAAATCATTTATTCCTCATTGTTCCTTTCAATTTTACAATAATTATTTATGCTAATTATATAAGTTTCACGCACACAGCAAAGTATCCCGCAAACAGCAGGAAAGGCAGAGGAAGCCCAGTGTTAAGACAATCCGTTCCCCATTGAGGCCAGTCGTGGCGCAGGGGGACGTAAATGCGAAAAATTGCATGAAATGCAACAGAGATCCTTAACACTAGGTTCCCTCTGTTTACCTTGCTGTGTGCGTGATACGGCGTGAAGCAAATTTAATTTAATTTTTACTCTGTTTACTATAGTTATACCTAGTTATACCCATATTATATAAAAATATTTCTATATATTATAAAGATATTATATTATGTTAAATTAAATAGTCACTCTCTACCTTTTTTATTGGTTAAAAAAAATATAAGAATTCACAGTCGGCTTGAACATTCGTCGTCAATATTATGTAAATAAAATTTAAAATGACGTTTCCTATGTTCCCGGTAGCAAAGATTGGTCAGAGATAAGATAACCTGCGACCCCTGTTCCTTATAAATTCTTGCAAAGTCTTTTAAAATGTGTCTATTAATGTGTAACTCCATTATATTTATGTAAAATAATGATTTCTGTGAATCTAATAGCAGTTTTGTTTATTTTAAATTGTGTAAACGTGCAAAGTCAAGGTATGTAGTAAAACGTGCAATATTTGAGTATCATCTGTGGCCTGTGCACATTGTTTTGTTTACATTCACCTAACCTGTTATATTTTTGATGATATTAGTTTTTTATTATTATTTACTTTATTTATATATTAAAAATCATTAATAATAATAATGTAGCTCATATTTCTTATAGTAATAAAAAAATCTTTTCCTAATTTTAAAATGTTTTGGAAAAAATATACCTGACAATAAAGTTAAAAAAAAACTACAGAAATTAAGTTCATTTTTCATTCATTCATTCTATTTTTGAAAAATAGTAATGTTACACACCAAGTTAACTTAACTAAACCTAACAAACTCCTGTGTCTTTACTATATATAAAAAGCTATTTTACAAAATTGCTATTTCATAATTTCAGATGAGAATTTCGAAACAACAACAAGTGGACAGATGTTGGAAAAGGAAGAAAAAATGAGTCAATATATCCTTAAAGTCATTGAACACTATAAAAAACCGAACCCTGAAGACCTACCAGGAGCTACATTTACAGACCCATATCCTATTCCTGATGTAAGGCAATCTCTAGGATTTGCAAGCAGTCTTGTGTTTTCAGAAATGGCGCTCCATGGTGTTAATAAATTTCGAATACCATATATTCGTGCCGATGTTGGTAAAATGGAGGTTTGTTAATAATTTATGATAAAGAGGTTTATTAATAGGTCCGTAACATTTTATAGTTAGACATAGCGCGGCGTTGAGTTACGCCACTCAACACCCAATGCCTCAAGAAATCGGGGAAGTTTAGTTAACTAAACTGTATTCGAAAACGCAGTTCTAAACTTTTTTTTCGCTTCATTTGGATCTCTAGTGCTAAGACACTCTGTTCTCCATTATAATACTTCCCCGATTTCTTGAGGCATTGGGTGTTGAGTGGCGAAACTCAACGCCGCACTGTCTAACTATAAAAAGTTACGCGTTTTAAAATAAAAAGAATAACAATTGGCTGCTGTACATATTTGCTCTTCATTTTTAATGATAATTTATTAATACTCGTCTTTTAACATGAAGCAGTCAGAAAAGATTTATATTCCACTTATTCTATTTCGTGTTGGATGGCGGAGTACAACAATGTAATTTTAATTATGGTTACTATAGACGAATATGAGTAACATCAAATTGACAATGCTAATTGCTATATATTACGAGACTTCTCCACGATCGAAATTTAATTATTTTAATAAAAACTGAAATTCTTATTTCAGGGCAGTGCATCTTTAGAAATGGATATATTAGAAGTTCATGGAAAATATTCGGTAAATAACTTTTTTAATTCGCACCGAGGACATTTTACTGCAAACTTAACTGGTATAAATGGTATTACTTTGGCTACACTAGGAGTGGAAAGAGATGGAAAATTAAGAGCTCAAAATATATCCGTGGATGTAAAATTAAAGAATATTGCTGTAAATTTCGAGAACGCAGGTCTTTTGGCTATTCTGTTACAAGGAGTGTTTAATTCTATGAGTACTTTTCTCTACGACTCTATTAAACCGTACCTACTTAGAGACGCACATGTTAATATGAGAGACGCAATTAATAAAAAGGTGGACCAAATCGTAGGGGACATTGAATTTCCTAATACAATATCAATATTAGATATGATAATGATTGATTTTAGGAAAAAAATAAAGCAAGTGGAAATGGATCCTTTGAAAATAAACGATTACTATACAGATATTGGAATTTTCAATATGGCTCTAAATGATACATGGATAACGGGATTGTCATCTTTGCACAGAAAAGGCAACGTTACTCTTAAACTAGAGAATCATACATTAATAGCAGACTTCAATATTGGCACTAAAGAACTAAAGGGCTCAACTCGATGGCAGTTTTCAGGGGCCAATGGACTTATTTCTTTAACTGGCACTAATTCTTTTTCAGTTAATTATTTACGAGGCAGATTTGTACTTATCCAAGCGTTGGACACAAGAAAACTGATGGATTTCCAAGATTTGGAACTTGACGTTGGAAATATACAACTTTGCTCAGATGGAACGGGAACTTTAGACTACGTACTTGAGCTTTTAGCAAATATATTACCAAATATACTGAGGTACCAAATAATACAAACTATACAAAATCCTATAAGATTGAAATTACAACAAGAGTTGAATGGAATCAATATAGAAGAAGAGATTATTAATAAGTTACCAGACATAGATAGGATGGAAGAAGAAGGCTTTCAACTTGCAGATTTCAGATTCATAAACTCAACAGATGAGCCTTGTTATGATGATGATGATTTTTTTAATTTTTAAGTTTATTAATTGTTAGTATTAAGTATTATCCTTTGAAATACTTTTAAATATAAATAAACCAGTGTAAACAATATTAAAAATCGTTGTTGTTTTTTATTATATGTTAAATCATTGTAAAAATATAGCTTCACACTGTATCCCGCATATAGCAGGGTAGGCAGAGGGAACCTGGACACTTAGTGTTAAGACACTCCGTTCCCATTAAAACACTTCCGTTACCGAATTTCCATCGAATTCTTACTGTTGCTTGCTTGCTCCTGCGACTATACTTTGTCAACATTATACTTAACATGTGCCTAACCTCATTAGTGTATAATTTAGTATTAATATATAGCAGTACTCAAATCATTATTCTTAGTTACTTAGAATGAGCGAACTTGGATTACAAAGCTTAAATAGCATTTTTATACAATATAGAGTTTTCATCCTTAAACTAATTAGAAATAAAGAATAATATGAAATGACAGTACAACAAAACAAATATTTATACATTTAAAACGGGCTGACATTAATTAGTGCATTTAATAAAGTCATTACGGTTTGTTTTTAAAGTGATTTAGCGAAGTAATATATTTAAAAAAAAATAGTAACGTGAGGGCTCTAAATAGAGTTCCATCCCACTCAGAGTGATCAGTTTTAGTTTAAATGACATTAAATAAGTACAAATATAACAGAATCGTATACTGTTACGCACAAAAGATAAAACATGACCTGTGACCCACGGGATGTTCATTCAGTGAATAGGATCGATTGTGTGAGTGTCTCAAAACGTACGATGTGGATATTTTTATTGGTTGTCTTATTTTCTTCTTCTTCATATAGTGAAGGTAAAGAAAGTCTTTTATATATTATTAAAGTTCACATTTTAAAGTGAAAATTTAAGTTTTTATACTTTATGTTATAGTGTTGTGTTTATGGGTTAGGAATTAAGATATAGAGTATACGTATTTTTATTAATGATTTATAATTTGTAACGTTTTAAAAATGAATAACGCGTAAGTAAATAAGAAATATAATTCACATTATTTCTTACTTAATTACTTGAAAATTTTATTTTGAATGTTAAACTTAATAGAAAGATGGCGTCAGCAGCTTACAATTTTAAATTTATTACATTATAATTTTTTTTGTATATGATTAACTTATATATTTATTTAAACTCTCTTATATATCCTTTTCTACGGCAAAAAAAAAATAAAATTATTGATAATTATTATATAGTTACTTGTTTTGATAAGGTTATGTATGTACTCGTAGTCTTGATATCTACGAAGTTTTCTGCGAAACGATGATTGTTGTATTATATAGGAAATAATAAGCAAAAAATAGGAATATTATACGAAATTTTTATAAATAACCAAAAAATAAACAAATTATGTTTTAACAGTTATTAGGGGTACGAAAGTGTCTTAATGGGAACGGAGTGTCTTATCATATTTAAAAAAATATATAAAGTGTTAAAATAATTAACAGTTTTGGGTAATTTCAAAATCAAAATATTCTATCAACATTACTAGTACTTTTATTTAATTGCAGTTTGAGAGAATCGAGAAAGTTTTTGCTTTTTAGAATATAACAGTAAGCATATTACAATCATTACCTTCCCGAATGAAAATCAAGACCATTTAATTCTACACATATTAGTTTCATTATATTGTTAATGGATAGAATAGTAAAGTTTATTTAAAAATATGTAAAAAATATTTCAGATGTCCCATCAACAACGGAGGCGCACCTTGCTGATGGAGAGAAAAAGATGAGTGAATCCATACTGAAAGTGTTAGAGCATTTTAAACAGCCAAATCCTCAAGGAATCCCAGGTGTAAAAGTCCCAGATCCATATGATGTGCCAGATATGAAACAATCTATCTCTCTGGGAACTCTCTATTTTAAAAAAACAGCCGTTTATGGTATCAGCAAATTTCGTATACTCTATGTAAATGCAGAAGTTGGATCATTACAGGTAAAATAATATTTATTTGAAAATGTGTAGGAAAGATTTTTAAATGAAAAATTATATTATATACTCGTATTAAAAAATATTTTATGTGACAATATTCTCTAAAATAACCCATATTAATAATCATTCCAGGTCTATGCCGGACTGGCAATCGACAAGCTACAAGCCAGAGGAAATTATACGATGTCAACTTGGATAAACAGAGTCGATGGACCTTTCACCGTAGACATAACTGGTATCAAGGTAACAGCTAAAGGTAATCTGGGAGTGGAACGTGATGGAAAACTAAGAGCTCAAGACATCGTTATTGATATTGGTTTCAGTAATATAGCAATGAACTTCCAAAATGCTGGCTTCTTTGGTAGCATGTTACAAGGCGTTGTTAATTCTATTGGTACATTCCTATTTGATTCCATCAAGCCGTACATTCTCAAAGAAGCATACACTAAAGCAAGGGAAGAAATTAACAAAAAACTCGATGAATTTGCAGGAGATATACAGTTTCCAAATTCTATATCACCTTTAGATATGGTTATTGCAGACGTAAGGAAGAAAGTTCGCGACATGCAAATGGATCCTTATAAAATTAATGATTACAACACAACTGCAAGTATCTTTACCGTTTCGTTGACTCACACATGGGTCACAGGTATATCGTCCTTTCAACGTGTAGGGAACATTACTTTGAAATTGGAAAATAATACAGTTATAGCGGATTTCGACATTGGTACTCAGAAGCTTGAGGGAACAACTCAGTGGGATATAGTTGCAATCAGTGGCTTACTTTCTAGAGCTGGCAGAGCTTCCTTTTCAGTGGAATATATTAGTGGGAGAATTATTCTTGCGCAACCTTTGGACACAAGAAAAAAACTTCAATTTAGAGACCTCGATCTAGAAGTTGGGAACATTCAAGTACGATTTGATGGTGCCGGCACATTGGACTATGTTATCGAATTCGCTGTCAATATTTTGCCTAACTTACTTAGATACCAAATTATGGATGCTTTAGAAGGTCCCATCAAAGAAAAAGTACAGCAAGAGTTAAATAAAATAAATGTCGAAGAAATGATCAAAGAAAACCTACCAAAAGTTGACGAAATGCAGCAAAGTGGATTCAAGTTATCAGCTCTTCATGTAACAGGTGATAAAAAGGAGCCATATGACGAAGATGAGTTCTTCAATTTTTAGCTTAGTCTAATAAACTATTATAGAATGTTAGAAAACCATCGAGTTTTTAAAATAAAAGACAATAAATTAAGTTTTTTATTACATTTACGAGTAACTACTTATTTTTTCTTGGATAAAAAATGCATTTCTAATTCATGAAATATAAAAAAATATAAACTGACTATGTATTCAGTAGTACTCCTATTAATAAAACATAAACAGAAATATAATTAAATTGGTAACTGTGATATACTCCTAACAACATATTTTTAAATAATGTTATAAATAAATTATTAAAAATTCTTAAAAAATAATATTCGTATCTCATATTTTTTCATTGATAGAAAACCACCATTTAGCTAGGTAAATACTACAATTTTTTCGACATTCGAGCGAAATATATAAATAGTATATATTTATATGTAGAAATTCTGCATAACAAGTTAAACTAAACTAGAATTAGTTAAACTAGTCTTGTACAAAAAAAAATATTTTTTGTCTGTGCTTAGTACCATTTAGTAAATTTTACCTTTTAAAATAAAAACATCTTAATGGCTATGATATAAAACAAGAATACTTCTTATCAATTAAATCCTTATAAATATGCTGTGGTTTTCCAATACATAAATATAAGAAACATATAAAAACATATGAAATGGTTTTTAACTAGAATAATTAATCTCAATAGGATACATAATTCACCTACGTGACTGAGTTCTCGTAGAAAAATTATAGAAAATAATTGACGTAGAAACATAATATAAAATTCTTAGCACGTTACATTTTTGCCGTGTGCTAGAGCTTCGGAAAGTCGGTTACTGTCAAACCGGTAAGTAACGGTTAGTATGAGATTCGTAGCTTCGATTTGGGCTCAAATTTTATTTTCATCTTTTTATTCGTTTACTTTATTTATCCTGTTTGCATTTTTGTTGTTTAATATTTTTTAAGTAATTTTGTTAGTAATATCATGGTTTTATATATTTATGTTATTGTGTATTTCCTTTTTTTTTTTTAAATAATATTTTTTAAAAAAGGGAAGAAAATTATTAAGTTCATTTAAAAAACAATACAAATATATCGTATGAAAACGCGAAAAATAAAATTATTAACAAATTAATTTAATTATTATCATCAAAATATAAACATAATGAAATAATGAAAATAATAAACACTGCGTAAATGTACAGATAAAAAACCCAATGATCGTTGGTCTAAACAAAAACAATGAAACAGGCTTTACCTGCGGACCTGGCTTCGCCTAGAATGGAAAGTGGAAGATCAGTTGAAGACTGCAAACTCGCAAACACATAGCTTCCAAAGGCTGTACACGGCAGACGCTTGCGCGGGATTTAAAAAATATAAGGATTAAATATTATCTTTGGATTTGAATATTTAAATTTCGAATAGCGGGAAAATTATTTAGTTTTTATTATTCAAGACAAGATGGAGAGATATCAAGTTTTATTTCTCGTTTTTATCGCCGTACTCGCGCCGAGCTCTTCAAATTCAAGTAAGTTTAGTTTAATCTTTAAATGAAAGTAGATATACAAGTGCTTTATTCTGTTTTAATTTCCTGCTATATGTTTAGTACATACAAAATATAATATTTAAGATTTTTTCTTTCAATTTTATTTATATTGAATATTATGTTTTTTTTAATATTACGTAGTATAATAGTTTACAAATAAAATTAACGAAGGAGTTGTACCTAGCCAATTGTATTAAACTTAATATTTAGACTTTCTGTAGGAAATTCTTCTTCTTCTTAATTCTGTAAGAATTGTTTTTTAAAATATCAAATTTATTTATTTGGTTATCACAAATATTATTTTGAAATCAGCTTACATTATAAATACAGTAATATGTAAATATTATTGACAATGTAATGATGAACAGATATCGAACCTGTGATACAAGTAATGCATTTAAGGACATTGACCCGTCTCGATCGTTACTGTACACTTTTTTTTATTTCCTGAGTTGATCTTCACAGAAACCTTAGTATAATAATTATAAATGTATTTTATATAACATTTTTTATTTTTAAATAGGGTCTTAAGAATGAAAATCAAAATTTAAAAAATGCACTTTATTAATGTCACTAGCGGGTGTCATAAAACAATTAGCAACCAAAATAGTAAATTGCATAAAAAATCTTAGTTCTATAGAAAAATGAAAACAATGGTTTTCATTATTCAGTTTAGTTATTTTTTAGTTACGTATATTTCGATATTTGACAATAGGTACATAGTGGAAAACCTGACTTTCGAACTCTTGGGCGATATATTGAGTAAAATGCTTTAATTCACAAAGTCGTCAAAGACTTTTAATTATACTTATCTTGAGATGCCGTTTTCATTCATGCACTTCTCAAGATAACTCTCAAGAGCGATATCAGAGTTGACAGCGATTTATAAATACGGGCCTTAGTGTACACATAATACAAATCAATTTTACCAAACCATAAAAGTTTTATTTAAATTTAATAAAAAGAATAGTGCTATCATGAGCATGACGCAGGCACACAGTCTGACTCTAAACACTACAGTAGTGGGTTCGATTTCGCTCAAGTTCCTTATTTTTAAGATCTTGTCTTGGTAATAATACAAAAAGCTGATTTTTTTAACAAACCTATTATTTATTTAATTAAGTTAAATTATTTTACAATATTTTTTTTCGCTTAACCATGCCCTTATTTCGTCAATTGATAAGTATCAACAAAATAATTAATAATAATCACGACAATCATTTCCATACTTCATTGCCAATTTACTGTAGAGAAAAATTGAATAGAATAATGCTCCTTATCGAAACAAGAAATCCTTATCGATTTCAGTTAAGCAATAAATATAAAATTGTTATAATTTACAATTATTTAGTACAAATATATCAAATTTCCTATCTCCTGAATTATGAGAGTTGGAAGAATGACGCCAGTCATTAAAATAAAATTCTAAGACTCTAATAGGAAGATCAAGTACATAATAACTAAATAATAAATGTAATTGGCCTTTACGAAAACCAACTAACTTAAATATTTATAAATTGATGACTTTATGACTTGAGAGCGGTTTAAAAATACGGGCCTTACGGGCCTTGTTTTCTTAAGATAAATGCACATTTATGAAATGGTTATTATAAAAAATACAGGTTTAGCTTTACAAAATTGTAATAAGAACGTCTAATTGTGAACTCACAGTAGCGGGTTCGATTCCCACCCAGCAATGATTTATTTTCCACGTTCCTGTCCTCTTTATGCATGAATCCGAAAAAAAAGATACATTAAACATACGACAAGATACATACATTTATAATTTGCATTATCTTTATTAAAATAATGACGTAACTGTATATTATTTAAGAAATATAATTTTAATACAAACGTGAAAGTGTGCGACTCTCACCGCGAGCATCACACGTTGCAAATTTGAGCACTTTCTTTGGTAACTAACTTCCTCATGCTCGTTTATATCATACTTGAGTCACCATCAATTAATACTAAGAATTTATATATATATATTAAAATATCAACTAATGCGGATTCTATTCCCATTCGAGGAAATAAAATATTCATTATTTTCATTTTCCTCGCTCTGGTAGCGAGGCAAAGCCTTTGAGGGAACCTAGAGTGTTTTAACTCCAGGTTCCCTCAAATAAAATCAACCAGTAAATTATTGTTTAGGTATTATGGGTGATCTTTGTACTATTTTTTCTTGCTTATTATGTAACTTTGAATATTAATTATACGACGTACTTTTATAATTACAAGCGATTTGCTGTGATGAATCAAAATAATGAAAAGGACAATTTTATAAAAAAAATCCTTTTCTTACTTCGTTTATAATTTTTATAATTGGTTGGAAAAATAACTCAACTACACGAGTAGACGCATTTACCGGCGCAGTTAAATTACGTAATTGTTTGTCCATATATTTAGTTTAAAATCTTAGTAAGTACTAAGTAAATATTTTTATTTGTTATGTACTTATCGTTATCCTACTAATACATACTTGTAAATTGTATCTAACAAAAATATTAATACAAAACAAATATTTAGAAGTTTTAGACATATTACGTTAATTTGACTAAATTAAATTTACTGAGGAAGTTAAGACCGATGGTCTTAATGTGGCAGCCAGATGACTAAACGCGTGGTTATAGGTTCGATCTCCAATTTGGGAAATGAGTCATTTTCATGTTCTAATCTAATTATAAGCCAGATAAAATGGGACATCCTAATAGGCATTGTTTCGAACTCGGGCAAAAAGTGGAAAACTGGGTATCTTGAATCTGTCTACAAAACTATAAAAAAATATCTCATTATTTAATTTAATTTGTATTTATTTTGCCTATTACGCTATAAAATATTTACAATTTTACAGAATTTCACAAATTTACATAATTTTACTAAAAAAATCTTTTTTTTCAACTTTTCTAATATTTGATAGGCTAGTTTGTTGAAAGTGCCATGATATAATACACTTCTATGGTTATACGTTACTTCTCACATTAAAACGGTTATTATATAATAGTTGCAGTATAGAATGATACGCAATTTCCACCCTTATTTTAATTATGTTTAAGCCTATAAAGGGGTTTCAAATAATTCCAGCAAGATCCACGGAAGTAAATAAAGGAATTTAAAGTACTACTAGTTGAGTAACATAGGTGAAGTGTTTAATATTAAGTAAAAAATTACACGTTCAGTATTAAAAATATATAATAATTTATATTTAGTATTTTTTTTTGGACTTCTTATATCATACAATATTTTTTCTCTATTTTTTTGGGCTAAAATATTTTAATCTCATAATTATTGGAAAAAATACCATAAATCACTATCTGCTTATATCATAGAAACACGTGGATATATTTTTGGATATGAATATATCTTAGCATGGAAACTGAACCCACAACCAATTAGGTTAATATGAAAAAGATTATAACTATGCCACTGTAAACTAACTATAAAATACTATTATTTTGCTAGAGTTTCAAGATACAAATAATATAAATTATCGTTACTTAAATCGCTAAGTTGATATTTGAGTAGTACTTAGATATACGTTTAAAACCTTGCCTTATATTGAAAAACTACTAATGTTGTATTTACTCATGCAAATATAAATATTTTCTTATTATAAATACAATATTCAGTATGAGCTCCAGAATTCGGTGGGATATGGGCAATGGAGTGCCTTAACACTACGTTTCCTCAACGTAACACTAAAAAAATATTAATTTACTTAAACTTATTTGCTAATAATATTTTTAATTGTATGAAACTATGCTTTTAATGGTTTAAACATATAGAAATGAATAAGGAATTCAGGTAAATTCCATTCGACATATATTTTGTATACAAAATATGTATGTCACTGGTTCTAGTAACTCACACTTAAATTTTAAATGGCAAAATTAGTTGCGGTTAACTTGTAACTCTTGTCGTTGTTCTTAACAAATGTTTTAGGTAAAATCTATACTTATGCATTGCTTTAGTGTATCATTATAAAAATAAGAAATATTTTTATATATATATATTTTCCGTAGCATTTGTCTCTTGCTTCTGTCTAGATATAGCAAATAAAATATTTCAAAGTAAACAGACAATGTGCAATTTTTATCTCTATTAGATTAATATTAAATGAATATAATTAATAGTAAATGAATTTCGTAAATGCTTAATAGATTTTTCCGCCACTCAAAAGCAATGCCTCCAGAATTCAACGGAAAGTTGGGAACGAAATGTCTGAACGTGAAACTGATAAATGACTATTCCAATTAGGGAATCTCAAAAGTAAAAAAGATAAACTCATTGTCTCTAAGTTTAGTTTACGGACGATAATTAACGTGATACAAATTCCATACTTTTATCAATTGAATGGAATTATCACTGGATTATCATTATTTTATATCCAAAGAAGTAAATTGAAATTTACATTTTTTTCGATAAATTAACATTATTTGCCCGATTATTAATACAAACACATTTTTTTATTTAAATTAAAGAATGAACTTGAATATCGTTCTTATTTTTAAAGTTAACACGATATCTCGTGCTATAATTAATCTTTTAAACTAAATAAGTAGGAAGGTCGCATACTAATAGCTAACAAAGATTTACCTTCATGAGGTGTTCTAAAATATTGCCCTGCATTACATACTCTCGCGCATTCAAATTACTTACGTTACGTGAATGGAATAACTTAACTACACATAATATATGAGATTGTCTGTGAGTTATAATAAAATCAAAACTAGTGATGTATATATTTGGATATTTATAAGTTAATACTTCCCTACTCCAATAAAAATCAGCATCCTGTCACAGCAGGGTAGGGAGAGGGAACCTAGTGTTAAGACATTCCGTTCCTCATGTTCCGGAATTCTGGAGGCATTGCGTTTTGATTATATTTATGAAAATGGTCTCTTTTGCCTAATACGTACAAAATACTCATAGAATATTCTCAACTTACCCGCTTAACGGAATGGCTTACCCGCGGCAGTGTTTCCAGGTCGGTACGACATAGGTACCTTCAAAAAGTCTATCTCCACCTTAAAGGCCGGCAACGCACCTGTAGCTCCACTGGTGATCACCATTAGGTGACCCAAACGCTCGTTTGCCTTATCCTTTATCCTTAAAAAAAACTTCTATAATTATAAATTACTTTAATTATTATGACTAATACAACATAAATTAAGTCTCTGTAATCAATTCTTTGTCTATAGATAACTATAGCTATCTATAGTCCATAGTAACATGAGCTACGTGCACAAGGTTCTCGATAAAACCGTAACAACATTCAAACAAACAACCGCTGTATCATATTAAATGTAACTTTTAATTACGTGCCAATACTTTATAAACGGTATTATAGCGATCGAATGTTTCGCGGACAAGGTCTGTCATCGGGTCACCGACCTGCCAGCTGACCGCCGGCCTTTTATACCTGAACTAGATTGGTTGAGATCATTAAAAAGATATCCATTAGTATTTTTTTTAATTAAAATATGATTATAATTAAAAAAATACTACGGCTGATAAGTTTTGTTATATATGAGAAATAATTAATATTTTTCAAAGAAGATTTCACTATAAAATACTAACGACACACACGCGGTTTCGCCCGGTAAAGCTATAATATGACAATATTTTAGCTAAATTATACATTTTTTTTGCTATTACTATTGTAGAGTTTCATATGAATCCGTTCAGTAGTTTTGGCGTGAAAATGGAACTAGCATCCATACTAAGAAATGTTGATTGTTGAAAACCACTCTACAAATTGAAAATAAAACGGAAAATAAGACGAAACGGAAAAATAAGACGGAAAATGGGAAACTAAGTGTCTTAACACTATGTTCTCTCTACCTACCCTAGCAGGATAGGAATGCGATCCTTTTATCATCTTAGCAAAATTAAAATAAAACAAAATCCAATATTTACTTTGGAACAGACAAGGTGATTTGTCTAACCTTAACAAAACCAAAAATATTTGTAAGAAGAAACCATTGTTTCCACATACGCCACGCGATAATCGAGAGGCTATATCGTTTTAAAGACATTTTCTCTGCCAACACCTGAAGGTTAGTATTGTTTTGCATCAACACCATTGTTTTCACTGCAGTCGTCGAGTGACGAATACCGTTATATTCGCTGACTCGCATAATAAGTGCCGCAAGAAGAAAGCTGGACACGTGTGGGGTTATATTTAATATTAATATATTTATTAATATTTAGCGAGAAATCGTGATGTAATATTTGGCTAATTGCGTTTATATTTAATTAAATCTAAAATTAAATGCAGCACTTTAGGGTGTTAATAACCATATTTTTTATAGCTACATATATATTCCGCACAAAGAAGAATGAGCACAAGGAAGCTAGTATTAAAATACTCCGTTTCATCATCGTAATATTCCGTGACGAGTGACAAAACTCAATACTGCACTTGTTTCTTGAACCAGGAAATGGTACATCTCTCGAATGGGAATCGAGACACTGTTCCATTATTTACTTTGTTTTGTTTCTTTTAAATACTTATACTAATATTTGAGTAAAGCGTGCTGATTGACGGAACTTAACGTCGCACATTGCCTTGCCAAAGTGGGAAAACGAAAATAATTTTTCATTTCGCCGAATTCATTAAACCTAACCTATAAGAAAAGGCATTAGACGTTGAAATCACAAAATAAAGTTTGGTTGTGAAAATTTCTGCAATTTTATGGCATCCGTCATCATAAAGAAATAATATACAACTCATAGAGAAGTACATAAGGGGCAACATTAACATTTTAGTACATGATCATTTACCCTATTGCAACACCCTATTCACGTCTAAGCTGCATTTCGTCATGAGAGAATATATTTTCAAATAATACAAAATATTAACAATATTTCTTATTGCTAATTATTATTATAAAGGTATTTACTAAGGTTGATTACTTCATACTTTTTAAACGTGAAAGATATAAGTGTAACAATTTTGATTTAATATTTTAGGGTTCCGTACCACAAAATCAAATACGGAACCCTTGTAGGAACACTTTGTTGTCCATCTGTCTGTCTGTTAAGATTATTTTTCTTAATAGTCTTGGTATCAAGCAAGAAATTCAAAAAAATCAAATCAAACACTAGTTCACTCCTTTGGGGTTACAAAAAAATGAAACTTCTAAGTTAAGCGTTTATGTATCGTATTTGTGTAATCAAAATCTATATTTCTTTTGGACCTAATGTAATGAAGTTTGGCAAAAAGTTAGAACTTGCAGTACAAATAATGGACAAAATTCTTAGTTATTCACAAAAAAATCATTACAAACTTTAAAAAAATCTAATTAATATACTACTTCAACAACAATAAAGAAATTGGTACAGAACCTGTGAAGGCGAGCCCGACTCGTCATTGACCGAATGAATTTTTTGAGTCATCATGTTTTATTAACACCATGTTTTCTCCTCAGATATATTCGGGGGTCAGTGCTCGAAAAATGATGAGGAAGTTGATCAGTGCTTGTTAGTGCGCTTTAACAATTTTATCAACCATCTTAAAAGTGGTTCACCTGAATTGGACATTGAACAGGTATGGTAATAAAATTTTATTTTATAAAAATATATACTTTGGGATATAATTAAAAAAGATATTTTTAATTGCTTTGAGAAATAACTTTTACGTTTATTATTTATTCAGTATGTGTGAATGATGAAAAGTAAAAACATACTCCAATTACACAAAGCAGTTTAGTTATAAATATTTTTTTAAACTTTCCTAAATTGACGAAACTGATCAAATTGAATAAAATCTTAACAAAAATAAACATAAGCTGAAATTACAATTAGAATTGAAAGAATTTTAAATTATAATAAAGCTTCCTTTCATACATTCACAGACAGCCATACTTTTTTATATACTGTTAAGTCACGTTTTCTAATTGCAGTCGGATTCAATAGTAATAGATGAGTTGTCGATCGCACTGGGCGGCGGCCCCGACGGCTACAGAGCTACCTTCAAAGACATCAACGCGAGCGGCGTCGACGACGTCACCATTACCAACGTTAGGTAAATATTAATATGAAATAATAATGATAATTTCTAAGAAAATAGTAAAAAGCCGTAGTGGTTGTAAGTTCGATTCCCACTCGTGGCAACGAATTATTTTCATTTGTTTGTTCCGATAACAACACAAAGCACGACGTTAAGTTCCAACACTCGAAACGTAATTCCGAAAGTTATCCTGAAAGTGAGAATGTATAGTGTCATAGCATCATAACACTAGGTTGTCTCTACATACTCTGTTATGGGATACAGTGTGAATAAAAAAAAGCAAAAGAAATAGTTAATTGTAAAAAAATAACTAATATTGAAAATTAACTTCTTATAACTAATCAATCAATTTTATATGTATTTTTGTTATTTTTTAAACAATTCTTGAGTTTTCTGCATTACCAATGAAGTATATTAATACTTAAAATATTAAGCATATGATACAATTGTAATTTATGTAATAAAATGGGGGATAAATTAATTATAATTAATAAATTATTTCTAAAGAAATTAAAATATTAATAAATGGATAATGGATTATCCATTCATACCCTCGAATGGGATCGAACCCACAACCATCGCATTATAGTCACACCCTTGTGCCCCTGCGCCATGGCGGCTTTACGAATATACTTTTTAAACGCAAATAAAATAAAATAAAATGTCATTGAATTTAGTAAGCTAGGACATGGAATGTAAAAGCATAAACTTATAATAATGTATGCTCGTCGCGTACGTGACAGCCCACACTCACGCGGGTGACGTGACAAACGACCGAGTGTCACCGTTTGTCAAAAGAATGGTTATTTGTGGTCATTTCTTATACTCCTTATTTTCCAGCAGAAGAATAGCTGCTGTAGGTAAAAATGAAAAAAATCCTTCAAACATTTGTAAATTCATGTAAAGCTGATTTTGATTGATTATTGTTTAATTTTAGTTATACAGTCTTTAGTAGTGAGATAAATGATTGGATAGTTTTTGTATTAATTAATAGTTCGTTAAAAGTTATTAAAGTTATTTTATAAAAATTTTGTATTCTCTTATATTTATCGTACTGTCGAAAAAAAAACCGGGTGTTAAAACACTCCCAACTCTTTTTTTCTTATCTATTCATTAGACATATTGTATTGGAAAACCCAGAATTATAGATACTGAAACTATTTTCGAGATTTAATATCAAAAGGAAAATAATTTACTTCCTCAAATGAGAATCAAACCTATTGTAGTACAGTCAGCTTGTGTGCCGGTGACCACTGCGCCACCACGGCTTCAAATAAATAAATAATAGAAATAAAAATATATTTCCATATTATTTAAAATCACATGTAGACATATCCGTGAATCATAAAACAAGTCTTTGTTGTGCTCGTGGTCAAGAGTAACCGCGAATTAACTCACCATACACGTTAGAACCTTCACCTTCAAATACCTTTTTCCATATTGATTATTATTATTATTTTTTAGCTCCACGCTGTATCCCGCACAAGGCAGGGTAGGCAGAGGGAACCTAATGTTAAGACACTCCGTTCCCCCCTTTCTGCCGAATTCGTACGGTATTGTGTGTTGAGTGGCAGAACTCAACGCCGCGCTTTGCCTTTACACCAAAGCGAAGAAATGGAAATATAAACATAAATAAATATTTCACATCCTCGAGTGGGGATCGAACCCGCAACCGTTGCATTACAGTCACACCCTAGCGCCGCTGCGCCACGACGGATACGCCATATTGATTTATTCAGAAAAATGTTGATAAATACGTGACTTTTTGAGAATCTCTTGATCCTTTGTAAATATTATTTTTAAGTAGTCATATTGATTTAAATATGTATTTACGTATTTTCAACGTATTGGTCAATGTTCGTGGAAGTTTATTTTCTTATGGGGTTTTTTTTCGTATTTTAATTAATTTATTTACTTACCTACTTATGACGACAGCTTAAATTTTCAATCATTTTTACTTTTCTATTAAAATTCTCAACCATGCTGAATAACTTTTATTATTGCTTATTGTTTAGCTGGACCTCTATAGTTCTACATAAGGTGTTCTGGTTTTTTCAATTAAATATATCTTATGTTTTCGGTTTAAGATTTTTCTTATGATTTCAATCCTACAAATATTATCCATTAAATACTTTTTTTACATCAACTTAATTTTTTTTTACAAAATTATTTAATTTACAAAGTACTTTTTTACTTAATCTTTTGCTATGAGCATCGTTTATCAAAACATTTTAAATTCGGTAAAAAAATGTATTTACATATATGTTTTCCACGAAACTCTTAATACTGTACGATAAGTTAACAAAAAATTAGAAAGGTAGTAATAATTATTATTAAAAAGAACTATAATTTGAATTCGATGTTAATTGCGTTTTTTATGTCAATTGAGCCTGTTTCCGAAGAGGTCAGTGATCTCTATCTAACTAAATATTTTTAGGGTAATAAACGCGTGACAAAGTGGGAAAATACAGAAATCTCCTAATTTTAAAATTTAATATTTTTAATATTTTAGCTTCACGCTGTAATCCTAGTATTATATTGCGCATATAATCTAGTATTAAAACACTTCGTTCCCTACTTTTCGCGAAATTTACAAACACAGACATTACGTATGTCGTTACGTATGTAATTAGCAAATGCAAGTAACGAACACGGGTGCCCTCTCCACGCAGGTCAGACCTGGACACGTACCAGTTCCAGCTGACGCTGTCCATCCCGCACATCAGCGCCACCGCGCGCTACCGCTCGTCCGGCGTGCTGCTGCTGGTGCGCGCGTCCGGCGGCGGGGACTACTGGGGGGAGTACGGTGGGTTTATGTTTTTTAATTTTATTATTATTATTTTATATTAAAAATATTTTTTTTTATTTATTGATTGATTAATTTTGTGACATTTGTACTCACAAATGTATCTATAACAATAGCTACTACATAGTATATTTATGAACCTTTTAGCTTCGCTAATGATATTTTTTGTAAATCAATTAACCATTCTTAATAATATTGAGAACATTCAAATTAATTATATTTGTTAAACATATTTATTATACAAAACTTACATCCCTAATAAATATCGTAAAACGAGGTTCCCTCTGCTTACTCCGTAATAAACAAGATATAGCGGAAACTAAAAAAAGCTAATAATCTTAAAAATATAGCACTTAAAATTCACATATATACCTACTATAAAGTTCTACAAAACTATATTAATTGAAAATATTCCCACCTATTCAGAGAACATAAAAGCCAAGGTGTATTTCCGCGGTGAGCCCTACAAGCGCAAGGGCAAGACCTACCTCAAGCTGAAACAACTCAAACTGGACTTCTCCGTCAAGAACATCAAGATGGGAGTGGAGAACCTGGAAAATAGTAACAGTGTGCTACGTATGTATACACTTCTTTTGTTTACTTAAGAACATATAGAATAGGTATAGAATCATTTAATAAATAAGTTTTAAAATATATAGCATAGTGGGAGAGCAATATGAAATAATCTGTACTCAGAGGAGAGAATATTTTGAAATTATTTTCCTTTCCTATCTTTATTTTTTTTTCGATCATAGCAGTGTGAACATACAAAGTACAGTATGAACATAAAAAAATTTAAATCCCTGTGCGTAGCTTAAAATATATAAACACATAAAGACCCACGATATTTTTTATGGACAATATTTTTTTAATTTTAATTTAAGTATATTCTTAAAATTAAAAGCAATAAAAAATTCCACACTTTCATTTCAATTTACATATTATATAAATTATAGAAGCATTTTTCTTTTCTTAATTATCTACATGGTTTGTATTTTTTGTGAACAATCAGTTTTTTATTTCACATATTATTTTCTTTGCCATATTTTTAGTTCTGTTTTGTTCTTTCTAATATGGCGTTCCGAGCGTGCCAGTTGAGCACAAAAACCATATTTTTACAGTACGAGTCGTAGCTCATGAACCTTACGTAATAAAAATCTGAAAATCAAATCTTTAATTAACTTCATGGCGGTCACGACTGCACTTTACTTTTCACTACTAATTCGAACAATTATTAATATTAAACAATTTCATATTACAGAAGCCGCATTAAATCTCTTCATCAACACGAACTCGCAAGAATTACTCAAAGAAATGAAACCTCAACTTAAAAGGGATCTCGCTGAGAAAATGTCCAGATTCCTGGACAAGATCCTGGAAAAGATACCCTATGATGATTGGATTGTTGACTAAACATGCTTTAAATATAGATAAATAAAGATTTAATAATAATAAATTATTTTCATAAAAATATAAAAATGAAGAAAGAAAAAAGCTTACATAAAAGAAAGGGTATCTATATATTTATTTTACTTTTTTAGGTTCTTATTTGCATTGGTCTATTGAAACATATTTATGGTGTTTCAATGTAGAGAATTAAAGGTAATTAAAAAATCTTTTAGTGACTAGTTATAAGTACGGACTGGTATTTTTTTAATAAATCATTGTGACGTATAATATTAAAAATTAATTATTAAAAGAAAAGAAAAATCGGTAATTTATGTGAATATGAACTATTAGTTTTATCAAGTACTTTTGTAATATTTGATAATGTAATTTTAAATTAATTATAAGAAATATTTCAAATATATCGTTATTTTATTTACCTTTCCAGATTTTCGCAGAATAAAAACGGTTCGCCTTGTTTACTTTAGGTACTTCCATAGTGTTATATTCTGCTTTGGGTTAATATAGCAGATATTAAATTATTTTTGTCCTACAGAAGCGAGCTATTCGCGTAATATATATCTTATTCCCCAAACATTACGGTAGAGATTTAAGGATTTTAATATAATAAATAAATTTAATTTTGAATAAGATTATTTGATTTTAACTTAATTTAATGATTCAGCGCATTCTGGTGCTTCAAAATTATATTTTTAAATATATGACGTAATCGAGAATATCTCTGTGGTCCAAGTAGTTACAATTAAGGCTTAATTTTCGGTGTTAAGTGTAAGGATCGTCGGATGTCGGATGTCCATATACCCACAAATACACAGCAACACCTAGGTTTCATCATAAACTTTTTCGAATAGACTAGGAAAATAAATAAAAAGAAACTGCCTACTGTTGAAAATTTTTGAGCCTATAGTGAAACATTATTTTTTAATAAACATTATTTTGTAGGTAGTACAAAGATGACAAGATAGTTGACAGACATATTAAATTAATAGCTTTTATTTTGCACAATTTTTCTATAGAAACATCTTTTATAAATATATTTAACATCTTTAAGATATTACTCCATACTTAGGAAAGAAAAATACTTTTTATAAAGAACATAAAATTTTTAACGTAGAGCGTACTCGCGCTCTTGGAATCACAGCTCTTGAAAACGGTACTTTTGGAAAAAAATATTTTTCTTTTACAATACAATTTTGTAGTTAGGTTCTATAAAAAGTATCTAAAATCAAATTACACATCTCCCACGCCTGTGTATTATGTACCACAAAATAATCATTCGCACAAAAATGCTAAAAAAAGTCTCAGGCTCATTAATTAAAATATTAGGCAGTATACATTTAATACGCGCGGCGTTGAATTCCACCACTCAACACATATTGCCCCCAAAAATCGGAGGAGAATGGGAACGGAATGTCTTAACACTATGTTATAGTTACTCAGAGTTCCCTCTGCCTACCTTGCTGTGTGCGGGATACAGCGTGAACTTAATAAATAAAAATTGATGTAAGGATTTTTCTTATTTTTGATTATTTTCTTCCAGGGTGTATAATGAGCAAAAATTAAAAAAGCCCAACTTCTGGTCTCGACCGCACTGTAGATATAATAAGATGACGTAATAGTAGATACTACGTAATTGCAGCTCTCTAGTACTTACTTTATGTGACACACTGCTAAATCAAGGGACACTTAATAGTATCCTAAAATAGGAACCTATTAACCTTCATTTGTAAAAGTACGCTTCCATTAAAATATATTGAGACAGTATTCGGATAGAAAACATATATTATATAGTTAGAGTACTATACTCAAAATATTACAATAACATTGATTTTTAGTTTTTTAGTTTTTTAATACAATATTAGTTATTTAAGAATAATAGAAAGAAAAGAAAAAACAAGTAAAAGTATTTTCTTAATTAATTAGGAACTTCCTTATTCACATAGTAATTTAACAAGTGAGATATAATAAAATAATTACTTAATAATATAATTTCTTTGAGATATATAAACAATGACCACGTGAGAACTTATGTAAAATTATGTTCTATCGTAATACTTGGGAATTGTAGAGATAGAAGAGAATAGAGCAAGAGCAACGCCCTTGTGACATCGTTAAGCTGTTCGTAGTGGTAGTGGATACCAATCCCCTTAATAAATATGCTACTTGACTCGTACTATCTAATTTCATACATTAAGCAAATGTTTCCTAAGCTTTAGCTTTAATAAACAAATTATATCGATTTTAATAATTAATCCCAAAAAATATTTTAAAAATCGATGTTTTCTTCATATTTGTGAACACACCAACTTTTGATTCAAACTTGGTGAGATTATTGTTTAATATTATCAAATGTTTGTATATTACTATTTGTATTTAGAGCATAAATAATCTGTAGACTAATATGGCAGATAGCGGTTTCGCGCGTTCGCTCGCTCCATGGAAATTAGAATTTTTCAGTCTTTAAGGTGTTAAAAAAATATTCTTATAACTTTTGTGCTATAGGAGAACATATTTTAATATTTTAAATCTATTTAAGAAAAGAGACAAGTATTGTATGGTCTTCGTTGGTTCGGTTGGACTGAATGCCACGTGGAGTTCAGCAGTACTTCAACTATAGAGATGTATGGTAAAAAGAAATATATAGTTAATGTGGTTTCTGAGAAACGCACATGATTATTTACATTTATATTGAATGTAAACGATATGCATATTATTACGGATTTTCCAGTTCGTGAAACCTTTCATGGAAAATTCATAAGAATATCTGGTTCCAACTTCTTAATAAATTTACCTATAATTGCCACAATTATAGTTAAATGCAAAATATTCCATTTAGATTATATTTGAGCACGTTGTGGAGCTGTACGTCAGCGTCTAACTATAAATTCGATAGATGTGGGTTCGATTCGCACAGGGGTAATGTTTATATTTAAAATTATATTTATTTCTCTGTTCGGGTGGACGGAGCATGGCATTAAGTGAAGTACACAAGAATTTGTCAAAAAATGGGAAAGAGTGTTAGTACTAGTTTCCCTCTGCCTACCCCGAGTCGTTGTTTTTAGATAAAGATATACTAAAAATGGATGACTTCATTAGCAGTATTTCAATTAAACACTTCTATTTCATATAATCAACAATGTCCACACAAAAAAAATCACTAATCAAAAAATAGCTGAATAGATAAAAGAAAACTGAGAGTTTGTACATTTAGTTTAATTCTAATAAATTTAATGATTTATATAACTATTTGTTACTTAAATTTAACAAAATGTACATACTTTGCTAATAGCCGACGAAGGATGGGCAAAATTGTTCCCTTTCAATATATAAAAAAAATAGACAAAACTCTTAACCAATTTCATAATAATATATTACACTATGTGCAGATAATATATGCTGTTGAATCTCAAACATATTATCAATTTTATCAGAACGAGAATCACTTGGAGCCATCAGTGTGGTGTCGCAACCACTGGTAGGGGGTAGGGGGACTTTCGCGGGCCCTCGAGTTGACAAACCAACATTAAGAAACAAGAACTACACTTAACCAAACGTATAAAAACTATTTTTTCGAAATTAATACAAAAATATAATAATTTTCTTTATAATATTATATGTAAATAAGATATTTTAAACTTATTAAAAATTCGTCTTTTTATAATGCATAACTCAATGTTTGTAATAGGTGTTAGTGTTATAGTGTTGTGTTATTTACAAATATGTAGTTCTGAAAATGAGGCTCTCGAAATACGTAAGTCATTTTGTATGTACATACTGTATATATTTCTATAGTAGAGGAACATGCGTGACAGAATAATTTAGATAATTTGTGAAAATTATGACACAATAAAAATATAAATATTGAATTATAGCTGTATAAAGTATATTTTTCGTGAAGCATCCATTTATTAAATTTGCAATAACAAGACAAAATACAAATTCTTAAATTAAAACAACCTTCCCAAAATCCCTTTATATTATTTTCTTATTTTTTTAAATATTCTTAAATTATACAAAAATTCTCTAAAAAAAAATGATCGAAAGGTCCCAGAGCCCCATTACCTTGTTCATTGCCACCGCGATGTGGGTCAGATTGCAGCTCTTACATAAACCTGAACTAAGCTTTTTTGGTTAACTACGAGTGCATTTCGCAATCATTATTGCATATGCTATACTGTTATTAAAGATATTGTAACTTTATCAATAAACTCAATATTTCGTAATATTTACTTGAATAATTTTATTTAAGAAATTTGTAAGAAATGTTATTAAAAAAACTATTAAAATATTTAACTCCACAGTGGCGCAACTATAAGCGCGACAACTATGGGTTCGATACCGAGTCGAAGTAATAAATTGTCTTCATTTCATTGATCTAGTAAAAAGACGGAGAGGCGATGAGTTCTCAGTAACCCAATCAATGTCTCCCAAAATTGAGCGGAAGACGGGTAACGGAGTATCTTGACACTAAGCTCTCCTCTTCCTGCTACCTACATGCGGGATAGAGCATGAAGCTAGTAAATATTACATCTAATTTTTAATTATTGTTTAAGCATCTCTAGCCAGAATCTAGTTACGCATTTTCTCGGCGAATCCAGGGCTGAGTTTAGTGAACATACAATATTTGTTTAAATACGAGAATGCTGGCAAAAAAATATTTGTAGTGATGACAGCACGGTAATAAACACTTGTGCTAGCTGTTGTACTATCATTAGAACGCGCTTATGTATTGAACATAAGTACTAAAATAAGTACTAAAAGCCAAGTACAGCAAACTTAATATATATTTACAAATAAATTGTGTCCACATGTTAATGTAACTTGAATATAAAGTAAACACTTTGTTATCATAAGCATTATTTAAAATGATCATAAAAATATAAAAAACAAACATTAAAATTATTAAAAATTATTTAATAAATTATTCGATAAATTATTACCATCAAATCACACCAGCAAAAGGAAATTTAAATACATAAAAATTTGCTAAGTTTTTACAGTAGTTAATATATTTTTTGTGACTTTAATTTTAGTTTTAACGCATGATCTCATGCTATTGCTAGTAAGAAAATTACATATTATTTAATTAAGTTTTATCTTGAGGTCAATCGTGGCGTATGTGCACAAGCATGTAAGTGCGACAGGTTGCGAGTTCACTTCCCACTCGTAGAAATGAAATATTTTATATTTTCATTTCCTAATGCCTCCAGAATTCGGCGGAAAGTGGGGAACGGAAGTGTTTTTATGGGAACGGAGTTTCTTAATACTAGGTTTCCTCGGTCTACCCTGCTATAAAGTGTAGCGTAGAAGTATTGTTATAATCATAACTGACATTTTTAAATCAGATTAAATTTAATTATATCATCATATTTTTTTGTTTCTTATGAATGTATCACACCTGTTTTTCGATTGTACTCGTATGCAAGATCATTAGCGTTTATTATATAACTTACTAACTTACGTTTCTTATTGATTGTTATATAAAATGAGTAATTTATTTTCTATATAACATAGAGGAATAAGCTCATAGTAATGGTATTTGAATTAACATTAATGTGTCAAATATATAATCACCTTCTTATATTGTAAATTTTATGTATTAATTAAAAAAAACATTGTTATTAAAATACCAAAAAAATTTTTAGAAAATAAATATTTTTAATATCATTTAAAAAGCAAAAGAAAAATTCCACTAATATTATAAATGTAACGCAGACGATTTAAAAAAAAACGGTCTTTCTGTTGTTCTGGCTAATCTCCGGAACAGCTGAACTGATTTTTAAGGGACTTTTACTGAAAGATAAAGGAAATTGTAGAATTTTATTTATAACACGCAGTATATTTTTTTCTATAAAATGCAACTATTTTTGAAAGCAAAATTAAGTGAGATCCCAAAATATTTAAAGGAAGATTTAATAAGTGTATACTACACTACTACACTACTACACTACAGTATAGAATAATCATAAATAATGAACCAGCTTTCCCTAAAGACAATTAAATAAGTATCGTATGGTCCAAGCGGGCGAAGCCGCGCGGGGACTGCTAGTTGATCCTCCTCTTATTTTTTCCTAGTCTTTTTAATCATTCATTTTAAATAAATTCATAAGTTTAATAAAAACTTACTAATTTATAATTTAAAAGATTTTTGTCTGAAATAAAATATATGCAAATACGCAAATTCAATGCTCATTATATATGTATTATAAAATATAATAAAAACAGAGACGAATATTGAGAAAAACCACAACCGTACATTAAAACGATCGATTAGTCTCGATAAATCGTGATTTTCTAACTTTAAACCACAAGGTTGATTGTATAATTTGTAAGCGGACAGCATTTCATTGCAAATCTGTATGCTCATCAAATGCATCTAAGACTCAAGTAAATGTAACTATTTATATATTAACTTTATATTTTCAAATAGTGTAATGTGTATTCACATTACATATGTAAGTATTTAGCTATGAAAGAGTAATTAAGTAATTTACTTGGTAAGTGTTACGAAATATTTTTTTAACAAATTAGCAACCTGAGCTTCTACTAGCGGGCTTGAACTACATA
>JAKRZM010001312.1:186036-212558 GCA_036379175.1 Heliconius cydno galanthus | reverse complement strand
TAACGCCCAATGTTAATAATGTATCTCCTATCTCCAGTTAACGTCAATCTTGGATTGTTCGACATATCTGTCCAATCACTAACCTGCATGCCGTCCTCCATCTCTGTCTATTTCAATCTATGGTTGCAATTTATGGATTAGGATTGATTATTAACATTGGGCGTAAATTGATGCTGCAGAACTGATGAAGAAATAAAAATGTTTTTAATGCACCTTGCTTGTATTCCGCATGTAACAGAGTACGCAGAGGGAGAGCCTAGTGTTAAGGCACTCCGCTCCTCACTTTTTACCGAATTCTGGAGGCAATATGTGTTCGAGTGGCGACGCCACGTTTTGCCTCGATACCAAAGCCATGAATTCCACATAGTTCTTTATCTAGTTCATCACAATTTACAAACAACTAACCCTCCATCCCCAATTCCAGAGAACATTCTAGATCGTATAATAAACGCCTCTTGGAAGCCCGGCTTCGCGGTGATCAGGCCGCTCATCAACGACCTCGTCAGCACCGCCTTCACCGACATATGGAGCACTTCCTTCAAAAACTTCCCCATGCAGGCGTTCGTTGCTGATTAGACTTAATTAGCTTTAAGTTTGATATTGTAGATAAGGTTATTTAGTTTATAATTAATTTTGTTAGTATTTAAGTGTTTCTTAGTTAAAAAGAAGTTACATCTAACTATATATACGAGGCCATCAGTGGCTCAGCGTCTGGATTGTAATGCAATTCAAGCGAATTTGATTCCCACTCAGTAAAATTAGTTCTTTTTATTTTCTTACTCTGGTAACAAGACAAAGCAGAATACCGGCAGTTTCAATAAAACTCAAGGATCATCAGTACAAATTTATGCAATGTGCCATTTCAAAATGTTTTGAAAACTTTCTCCTTTATATTAATAAAGAAATATTGATATAAACATATTACTAAAAAAAGCACCTGGCACTGATAACTGTAATATAAATTGTACAAAACATGTAGTAATTATTAAGTTTTTGTAAACATAGTGTAGATATAGATTTAACTCTTCCCATTAATATATCCACTAGTCCTACATTAAATGTAAATACTCACCAACCCGTTGTAACACCACCAACGACAGTACAAAATGAATATACAACAAAAATAAAAGACATACATATATTACATATCTCAATATTATATTTATTAAAAAATATAACCTAACTATATATATGACTATATTTAAATTCAATCAACAAATAACTCGCACATTCATCGAAACTGGAATAATCAACCTCAGTCTTCACACAAAAGGAATACCGACCGAACGCAACAACTGACGGCGCTAACAATACACCATTATATAACATTGCACCTTCAATTTTATTGATATTAAACCGAGAAAAAGAAACTAATTACATTTACACACAATGTCCGTATTCACTCGTCTCCACTATAGCCGTGTCAAATATAAGGCTAAAACAGTCGTATGATAAAACCATTTATGAAAGGGGAAAAAAATACGAACGACCCCAAAGAAAATGAGAACCGTTGGTCAAAGAATCAAATTACTAATATTACATCTAAAAGCGTCAAATGGACGATTTGTATTATATATTTTCAAATGGAAAATATACTAATTAATAGTTAACACAGTCTCACATCAATGGCGGTCGAGATCGCAACACCACAAAGTAATCTCCAATGTAAATTTACAATTTAAATTATTAAATTACCGATGGTTTTTTCTGGTCGTCAAATATTTAAACCGTTATACGTTAAAAATGGATCATGCAAATGAAAAAGTAAAATAATTGAAAAAACAAAGAATAAACCATTTACAATTTTTTTTTATACAAAACAATTACAAATGAAAAGAACTTTAAGAAATTTAATTAAAATTATTTCCATTATAAATTTGAACGATTGAATAGTGGTCAGTAACATTAGGACCCTGTGGACCGACGTACCTGCACGGACCAGCGCCGACTAAAATCGTTGTAACAGTTTTTATACAATGGTTGCTCTGGCAGTTCACTCCAAACAGACATTCAAACTGCTTGAAATGAACTGCGATACGATAATAGATAGAAAGATAGATAAGCGTAACTATGAGGTTCTTATATTACATTTAATAAATAGACCGACACGCCGAGGCGATGGAAACCGAAACAATCTTCTTATCTATTACGACAATAGTTTTGTTTCAATTTTCATTGATCCTTCGATTTCTTTGTATTTGTAATGAACAATGTCACACTGAATTGATAAAATTTAATAATACACAAAATGTGTTAGATATTATTCATTCATTAATATTTACAATTCCGTCTATCTCCACGCACTTTCCAATACAGCATAAACAACAATATAGTCAGTTTAAATTATTTTTGTACATCACAAATACAAAAGATTAATCAAAATGTTTCATTCATTGTTTGGTGCGCAATTAAATAATTAGTAAGATCACAATGAAGAAATAAGTCCTAAGGGCAAACAAAAATTAAATAACAATGAAATAATGATGATAATGATTTCACAATATGAAAGAAAAAATCTATCAATGCTAATTAATTTAATACATGGGAAGTAGATTAGAAACCTTAAACTAAATTACGAGAAAAATTTTGTTTAATTTGTACTTCCTTTCTCGTTTGTTTTGGCCCCAGAATTTGTGTCACAAACAAAAAAATCATAAAATTGATCAAATTATAAAAAAAGGTCTAGTGACAACTCACCAGTGGTGTTGATTTAAAGAAGTGTATATTAACTACGAAGGTAACTGTTAAGAGATATATTTAGTTACATCCAACATCAATAAACTTAAAAAATAGACGCCGACGCACACCTTGCAAGCGTCGAGCGAAAGCAAAATGTTGTCGCGCCAAAAAAAAGTAAACAAAAGTTCAAAATATCTATCAAACCAAAATATAAAACTTAATCATAAACAATATTGAAAAAGCGCCTAAAATTCATTTCTTTTTTTATATTTATAAATTCATTAATAACATTTGCGATTATTGAATTTCAAATCTCCTCATTCATATTACAGCAAATGAAACAGACGTCGTGGATACGTCGCCGGCTGTATGAAGTTCGCGATATACATACTAAATATGACATACATATAAAAAAAAACAAATACATATATAATTATATAATTATATTATATATAATTATATTATATATAAATATAATTATATTATATAATTATATAATTATCGTACAATTCGTTTATAATACCAATAATAATAATAATGATAAATTTGTCGATATATTTAATACAGTCTTCTCTATTACGGAACCAACGGGAGACAAATGGGTGTTGATAGTTCCAACTTAATCAACGCACTCGGGGTTCCTTCCAACGCGAACGTCCACATTTTAAATTATATATATCTAACATTAAATTTATTCTGATATGCACTTATGTATAGATTTTTTTACAATGAAATTTGTGCTGTACACTACTGAGACTGCGGCGGACGATACTGAGTTGAATAAGAAAAGAAAGTAGTAAGTAAAATGGATTTTCCAATATAATATAATAATATCTACATTTAACAATGAAGAACTGATGAAATTATCAGTTATCTCGGCATAATGTACTCTATGATCAAAGACAAAAAAGTGTTAAAAAAAACAAATATTACTTTTTTTTAATATATTTAAATTTTTTGTAGTAGTAATGTTACAACACATATCGTCCACCGCCGTCGGGGCTATTTACAATGACATTTTAACTCATAACGAAGCTTAAATAAAATGAAACATGCCTTGTTATAACTAAATATTTGGCAAACAATGGTTTTTCAGGATTTGGACATTTTGTAGTGGTGGTGGTGGAGTATAGCTATATATATGATGATTATTATTAGTTGGTTTTAAATACACAAATATTTAAAGGACCAAAATGACACACGCAACCATAAAACAAGATGAAATATGATCAAGATTAAATTATTTAATAATATTCAATATAGTAAAAAAAATAGTTTTCACAGATTATTTTAATAAAACAAAATATAGCTTAACTACATTACCACATGCATTCACAAAATAAGCCAATGAATAATTGATTTATATTATTTATAGAGATGACAATCATAAAAACAAAAGCATCCATCATTCACAAACTCATTTATATATATATACTGGTATATGACAAAATTTATAAAAACTATGTGTTGTTTTGTTTTTCGAACAGCATATACTCCACCAGTGCGCGGGACAACGAACTCAAAAAGCATATTAAAATGCATAAACAAACCGTATCCAGAGTGACGTAGGACATTAGAGCTAGCTTTACAAGTAAATCGAAGGCCGCTAAGATATCACGATTCATTACTTTAATGTATGTACAGCGGGCACGGCCCGGTTTGAGCGAGTATATGTACAGTGCGGCCGCGCCTTTACCTTTTTACTTTTACTTTACTTTACCAAATAGAGGCTGTGGGGTTTAAAAAGTATGGATTTAAAGCGTAACAACCAATAACCAGACCCTATATTGTCTAAATATAGTATATATTTGTTGAATAGATATTTAAAATGATGTTTATAAGAAATAAACATTTTTCATTTAACTAATTATGTGAGCTATATTACCAAAATAATACAATTAGGTGTTAAACTGTAGAACCAAAAATTATCCAAAACTAATCCATACTAATTAAACCACACATCCAAAACAACAGACACCTCCAAAAAATAATAAGAAATGTGAGGAAACAAAATTTTTTTACGATAATTATTTTACAATCTATTGCAGATTCGATGTTATATATTGTGTGTATACTATAGTAAATCATGACCAACAAATAATAAAAACTGTACAATAAGCGTACGTAACTTCCTCGAAAGTTTGTGCATAGTTCATTTGAAAGATTCCAGCTCAGCTGAATTTAGTTTAGTTTGCTTTGTATTGCCATACATTGTACTATTACAAATTTAATATTTAACAATGTGACAGTCTTTTGTAATACTAAGTAAGTTTTAAGGAAAATATATCAATGCCTAAAACCAAATCTAACTTCTCAACCTCAACTACTGAAGTCTATTTATTAATATATCATTATAAATTGACATATACAAATAAACAATTTGAATCACTTTTATAAAAATAAATATAGCTTAATAAACCTAAAACTCTCATACTAGATTTTCAAAATAGTCACTGAAAAATAAAGACATGCATCAAAACAAATTAAAATTTACTTACAAAATTCAACATAATAAAAAAAAACCTCTTACTTTACAGTACAATGTATGGCAGTAAAAGCTAACAATTAACATTTAGTTCTTATAACACAGTCACATCACAACACTAGAACTCAAAGTCGAACAGTTCGGAGAGGCCCTCGTCGTGGTCGAGGCAGAAGCCGTAGTCATTGGCAGACATCGGCGGCTCCAGCGCTAGGAACGGCTCCAACTCTAGTGGTTCTGGAATGTTAATAATAAATATATACAGCTCAAATATATTGTGACAATTTTTTTAGATCAAAGAAAACCTAGTTAAAATATATATATTTTTTAAATATTGCGTGTTGCAACCGCAGTCCCGCCATACTTTGTTTGTTGTTACCAACCAATGCAAGTAAATGAATTTCTATCTATTAAAAAATCATGATATCTATCGACAATATACATATTATAAAAAGATAATAATATAATATACATATTATAAAAATAAACATTTATACACAGAAAACAGATCCAAATGTTGAATTGAAAAATCACAAATAAGTATATATTACAAGCATGATAAGCAAAAATGTACATTTAGATGTAATTGAATTCGATTTAACCTGTTAGTTACAAAATCACATGTACACAGAAAGATTCTTCCACAACAGTAACGAAAATAGAAATAGTAAAAATACATGTTATAGTCGTATGTCGAAGCGCTCTTGTCTTGTCAATTATAGGTCTAACAAAAAGGTAGTAAAATTAGGTACAATCAATCAAATTCAAGTTGTCTTTCTAGCTGACACCATTTTTCTTTTCAATTTTATATTGTATGCCTATATAGAGTAGTAGGCAGAGGGAACTTAGTGTTAAAATGCTCCGTTCACTACTTTCCGCCGAATTTTTCGATTGCTGGTTGAGTCGGAACTCGACACGCTGACTTGTTACCAAAACGAAGAAAAGAAAGTGCCTGAGTGGGAATCGAAACCACAACCACCGCGCTGTCCTCTCGGCCTAAATAAATAATTGCTTAAAATTACTTTTAACTACAAGAATAAAATTACTTTCTTTTTTAGTATCAGTCAGACCTAAAAAAAACTTTTCTAGGCAAACCTAGAACCACCGACACTTCGACATTTCACTACAACATAAACACGAAAGAAGCGTTTAATCCACAAATCCACAACAATAATAAATAACATAATATTATGAGAAGCGTGAAGCATTTCTATACACATGAAGGTCGTTTGATGTTAGTAGATGTTAGTCGCGGCCGCCCTGAGCTGAATCCCATGGTGCTACACGCACAGACTGGAGCCCCACGGGATGTAGCTCGGGGACGCCCCGTGCCACACTGGCCCTTTGCCCCAATGACGCCCTGTCCCATTGTCCAAATGTCCCATTGCCCCAATGCTGGCCTATTGGCCCAATGTTGTCCTTTTAATCCCAAACTCACATGAGCTTTGGTGTTGATATTTAAAGGCAATGATGACGTACATTGAAACATTATTTGTATAAAAAAAGTGTTTCATTCGGGAATATTAATTAGGAAAGAATTTTAATTATTTGAATTAGTTTTAAAAGTCTTCAAATAGTATCATCATCTCCTAAGGATAACTAACATTTTGTGGATTATAATTTTTCAATTAATATATTTTTTATAGTTTTTTTAAGAAGAGAAATGGAGAATGGCTGTCAAAGCACATTGTATACCAAAACCTTCATAAGCAAAGTGTTTTAAATTTACAGACAGTGCCAAAACATTAACGTAAAAGTAGAAGAAATAGAACAAATATAGCTTTTATATTACAAATTTGGAGATTATAGATGTTTATAAATATTTCTATTTATAACTTAGGACAATAAATCCAAAGCAACATTTACAATTTCATATTTTAATTTACTCGTTTCTAAACTTATCACTTTATAGAATGACTTCTTCATTAACATACATTTGAATTCACAAAAAATATTATGTTAATAAATTTCTCAAAAAATCGCAACTGTGATATGGTTTCACTTTGGTAAATATAAATAATCATGAAACATTTTTATTTTTAAATTTTTTGCAGATTCAGTTTTTTTTTGTTAAATAAATAGTTATCTTTTGGTATTATAATTAAAAATAGTAATAATGTAATCACAGTTGCATCAATTTGAATTATTTAGAATAATAGTTATTATAATACATTAGTTTAAACATTATTATGTTAACACAAAAGACAAACTTAAACGATGTGAATAAGAAATATATTAGTTACAATAAAATTTACAAAGTTTAGTTACAAAATATGATGACATGAATGAAAGTTAATATGAAATGTAAGTTTTAAGAAGTTAGTAAGTAATAAGCACAATGAAAATGAATGAACTGAAATGAATGAAATAGTTTGTATCGCAGACCAACAAAAAATCACCTTAAATATTACTAGTAACAAAAATCTAACAAAAAATATTTAGTATATAATCTTGCTCGATGTTAGATCAAGCAAGATTATATACAAAATATTTTCATTTTTTAATGTCTAGTACACAAACTTTAGTGTTTGCCTCACAATACACAATAATCGATAAATTCATTAAAAAAAATTGATTTTACCATCTTAATGAAATTAGATATTTAGATTCTTTTGAATATTCTTCTCTCAAAAATAAAAAAGATAAACCAAAACAAAGGTCTGCAACACAAATACGTACATAAATATACAAAATAATACAATAAACATATAACATGCAAAAAACATATGAAACTCCCAAAATGTTCCCCTTCTATAGTACCGCCGAAGAACCGCGCCGTATAGCTAGAACTCTGACTGTGATGTGGCTGGCAACACATGTCACAGCGCGAGTACTAGCCACGGGACGCGGTGACCGCAGCCAGCCAGGACGCGGACGATGTAAACCCACCAAGCTTTATGATTGGTTAGTGTTGCAATATAACAAATAAGAATATAAAATTGAATAACTATTATTGCTATTATGCCTACATTTTGACAATAAAATATAACTGGGACTATTATGTGACTGGCAACACATATCACAGCACAAGTGCCTAGCCGTGATATGTAGTGACCACGTGAGATGATGGTGTGTTACTAAGGCCACTATGAGTTAGTATTGCAATTTAAATATAATATGTTGTTATTCCTATTATTTTGATAAATAACCTATAACTGGGAAACTTATATGACTGGAAGCCAAGGAAGCGGAAGAATAGGAAGCCTATGGTGTTGACAATGTAATAATAAGTCCATTCTTGCATATGAGTATTATATGGAAAAAGCATACATAAATATAATTTATACCTGACTCCTGGTCCTCTGTTTGTAGCTGGAAGCGACCGCCGCCCATAATCGGTGCGAAGTCGTCGCTGTCCGCGATGAGAGCGTTTTGTAAACGCCCCCTTGCACTGTCTGGAAATTAAATGCATGAGGCAATGTTAGTGACAAATTAAGTAAACTTTTTATTATGCCTTTTCTCGCATAGTAATGCATAATTCATTTATTTTAGAGGCCTTAAACACATGGGTAGCAGTATCCAACGACATACTTGTCTAATCAAATCAGTTAAATTTTGAGTGATAATCAGAGCGGCAACTATTGCTCTAACTCTAACTCTTTTTTGCACGGAGAATCGAATAACCGAATCTCCACTATACATTAGAGATGGGCGTTATCGTTTTTTTCCGTTAACGGTTATGAAACCGATATATGGTTTTCGTATCGATATCAAAAACCGTTTTCAGATATTGTTTTTTTTTCTATTTGTCAATAAGCGCAATCATAAGTATAAAATTACAATATAATAATAAATATATTTAATTAGTATTACATAAAAAATGCTTTATAAACTATNTTGATATATCGAACTCATCCCTACTATACATACAAACAAAATCACTCACTATCAGGCGTGCACATGTTGGGCGGCGTAGCAGGCTCCTGCGCGGGCGGCGTGGCGGGCTCCGCCTTGCTGGCCAGCGGCAGCGTAGGGTCGGTGACGCATGGCGAGCTCACTACGAGGCTACGGGACCACGACGTCGACGGCCGACATGTGGGCTCGCGTTTTATTGGTGTACTGGGACCATAAATTAATTAATTATATTTATATAAACATACCTACACACTAATGTTCGAAGCACAACTTAGCTAACTAGGTAACTTAGTTAGTTACCTTAGCTGCCTAGATAACTTAGCTTACTTAGGTAACTTAGTTAACTCACAGCAATAGCATTCATATCGATATAAATTTTTTTGGTTAAAAGATCGCTATCAAATAGTACTGCTATACTCGTTGCGTGTCGATAAGTTCAAGGTTAAAGAAATTAGTTTCTTATCAAAAATGTAGGTAATGTCTTTTATCTTTATGCAACACCCGCATTTGGCCATGTTGGCAGAAAGTCAATGATACATAATTTTATTAACCACCACTTCTATTTCAGCGACATCGCACGTTGGGATAACAGAATCCAATTACACATTTTGTCCTTGAAAACTTAAACTCATGGAACCTATAGATAGATAGATAGATAGAATACTATTTTAACCTATTGTTAAAACACTTCATTCCCCACTTTCCACCCAACTTTTAACTTTGCTTATTGATTGGCGAAATTCAACACCACCCCTTGTCTGCGGAGCTGCAGTCCCACTGCGCCACAACGGCCTCAGTTACGTTATTATAGCTCCTCAATATAAAATATAAACTCACGTGAAGTCAGCAGATATAGTGCTGGATAGAATAGGCTGTAGTTGCGCCATTAGTGGTGCTAATAACGCCTTGTTGTCCTCTAACAATGGATCAGAAGGCAAAACCCCAGATACTGTAAAAAAAGCAAAATTATTTATATTTTTCATAAGTGAAACGTAATATTAAATAAATCCTATATTTGTAAATATAAAACAAAAAATATTGAAAATTATAATATCTTTTTCATAATTATCTTCTATTTTTGAATAAATGCAAACCATACTTTTTTTATATACAAATTTAAGTTACAAGCTTCTTATCTTTTGTTATCCTTTAAGCTATTTCTAACTTGACCATTATATTTTTAGCTCTACGCTTTGTCCCCCAAATCCACAGCCAGACACTTTCTATCTGCACCATGATGGTCTATTATTTATGGCCTAATAATTATTTGTATACATAATTTTCATAAAATATTAAACTCACAAGGTGGTGGTGAAGGAGGTCTCTCTTTGGGACACAGGAACACTTCAATTTCTCCCGACATTGATTTAAGGTGTATCATATACCCATTTTCGCCGGGGTGCGGCACCTGAAATTATATTTTATTATATAAAAACAATCAATAACAATGAATTTCATAAATAATTTTAGTTATGCTTTTATCTTCCCAACCATTTTGTGTTAGTGATGTTCTGCCATTTCAGAAACAATATTGTTTAGGTGTTGCATGTCACACTTAATCTGTATAAGGTAGGTTGGGGCTTACCCTGTATTAATGTTATATGGTGTTAATTGTAGATGAAAGGCTGCACAGCTCAAAATTTTGTAAAAACTTACTACTACCACTAGTAGTAAGTAGTTTTTACTTTTGTCTTTTGTAAAATCAAGATATTTTTTTAATATCATGACAGAATATTTACCATGAAGTTCAAATTTAATTTAAATTCGCTTCTATAAAGTCTACTGATCGCCAAGTTGGCATGAAATGGAGTGACATTCAGCGTAACTACATTAAAAAATCTGTTCTCTTTTCGATCTCCAAAATACTACACAAATTGGCGAAATAAAAATATTTCTTGTTTAAATTAAATAAAAACATGGACTGATAATCAAACCGAAATCGATGATATAGTTAAATACATACATCACAATGACAGCTGTTGTCTTTGTTAAATTGATTTGTTACCAGTTACCATCAACTGGTATCCATATCTCATAAAGATAAAATTTAAATTTTAAAAGAACATTTGCCTTACTACTACTATTTATTAAATGTCAATATTAGCTCATATAATTTAAGGGGGCAAACATGTATTATTTATTCTTAGAAGTGAAACCTTATATACCATCACCGTGAAATATAAGGGATCTTAATCATACGTACTTTTTAACCGACTTCCGTAAAGAGGTTACCAATTTGACTGTATTTTTTTATGTTTGTTAAATCAGAACTTTTGACTGGGTGAACCGAAACAAGATTCGTCAAAAGATTATTGTTTTTTATTTACAAGCTGGTGCCTTCCCGGCATGTGCTGTGGTCCTATTTTAATTTGGTCAATTTCTAACAATGTTATCGACGAGTAAATCACATAAGTCTTAAATTTGCATTTAGTATGTGCGCGACAAATGGACAAATAACTCAATATCACGCCAACCGATTTCTATTCTTTTTTTTATTGGATACACTTCTTGGGGTAGTTTGATGAGAGTTTGGTTAGGTTCTGTTTAAGGAATCCATTGGAATTTTTTTTTTTTACTTAAAAAGCGTAATTTGTAAATAATAACAAACATTCAAAACTTAAAAGAAAAAAGATATAGTCACTTATTTCACGACTTGATAAACATGAATCACTTTTTTTCATTGAACTTTAGCCGACATAATGCGGATATTGATCTTATGATTTAAATAAAATGATTAAATATAGAAAATGAAACGAAACGAAAGTTTATAAATGGAGAACTAGAAACGATAGAAAATAACAAAATTCAAAGAATGCAATGACCGATTTCAACGAAATGTAAAACAGCATTGTTATTATCAAAGTTTTACAATCTAATGACTTTGCAAGGTTTGATGTTCGATAAAGCACTTTTTAGGGATAAATACTTATAAATGCAGAAACAAATGAACCCTATAGCTTGATTTTATTTATGTATTTCAGTTTTCAAAAACAAAATAATATCCTAAACAGGCATAGAATATTCATGTAAATTAAAATAGAATAATTATTCAATAATTTGAAAAAAGCAATTATAAACTAAATTATACTAAAATATCAACACAATACGTAACACGCCATTTATTTCGTAACATATTACGCACCATGTTACATGGCGCCAAACACATCAAGATGGCGTCATTCGTTTCATAAAATATACACAAACTTTCAAAGCTAAGGATTTTGTTAGAAATTAAATGTCTCGTTTAATTATTCGCCTTCGCTTTTTAACCAGTGTGTATTAACATGATTTCTTTAACCAGTGTTATATTTGGGTTTTTAAAGATTATTTTATACTTTTAAAAAGGAAAAAGGGCAAAACATTCGTTATTTCTCAGCTATATCAAACTACAAAAAAAAATAGCAAAATTATAACAAAAAAAGACAGGATATTAAAATGTTAACGGATCTTTTGTCAGTTGAGTTGATAGCCCCACACTGAAGGGGTATCGTTAGTAATAAATAACGAAGCACCTGTCTATTATCCTTTACGGTTACTTGCGCTTATCAATTATATATCACTAAAACTTTAATCAGTCAGTGGTCACTTTGATCAGGATGATTAGTCAAAAATGTTGAGTTATTATTGAAATATTTACTTATTTAAGGAATTTGAGGCTAAAGAAACAATTATTAGAAGCATCTTTAAATTACAACAAGCTGCCCCATCTTTTTTTTTTTAAATAAACATAGTAATGTTTGTTACCTGGTAGGAAATTAAAGAGTTAAATAAACGATTGATAGAAAAGCGAAATGCATGATACTGTTACATTTAAATGGTTATAATTAAAATTTTCTCCATATATAGGTCTAACCAATGATACTTAAAGTTAGCCTAGTATTAGGTGCTATTATATACCTTTCCAAGACCCAAATTGACTTAGATTAGCAAAAACGACGTAAACGTAAAGGATAATTAAAAACCGATTCACAACAAACAAAAACACTCACACTAAGCCTTGTATCAGGAGGCGCCTTGATAGGTATAACAGTTTGGTTCCTAAAGTCCCGTATGGACCTTAAATCGGCGTACGTGATATACGCGCGCGCACCGTGGTCAGCTGACAGGCGGGACAGGGCCTGCTCCGCGACAGTGACCGCGCGGGTCACCTTCGCCTCCCGAGACGCCAGGGCTCTCACTTCCCGTCTTAACCTTTTCACTCGGTTCTCCTCGTTCGAGCCTGATGCGCCTAGACCTGTAGGAAAGGAAGTAACTTCTTAGCATTCCATGGATTCACCGTGTAGGTGAGTGAGGGTGGTGTTACAGGGTGAGACGCTCAAAGCAGTGCTAGGAATTTGAGACATAACTTAAATTTAAACTTTATAGGGCATTAACTATCATCTCCACTTTTCGAGCTCCTGTCTCTAATGATACGAAATGATTTTACAAAAAGTCTCTTCTCTAACAAATCAAAGAGATTTCGGTATTTTACATTAAGATTGAATTCTTATAAATTTATATCAATTTTAATAAATTCCTTTATTATATTGATTATTAAAAAATGTAAATCAGAATTTTCATGTCGATGTTTTTATACATACATATAATTGTAATACGTTAGATCTTCTGTTAGATCTTGTAGTCTACATATAAAGAGAAAGAAAACAAAAAAGAGTGAGATAATAAGTTTCAATCAACGTAAAATTAACTACGATCATGGACCGCATTATGAAACATCTGCAGTAACAAAACAAAACGATACTTTCGCACTACCTTCTGAAATTACAATAAAAAACTTTGCCTATCCCAGAAGAAGTCGTTAGCACTATAATTTATATATAGTGAATTAATCCTACAAGATTTATATAGAAATCGATACAACAGGCCGTATAAAGCCTTAAGTGAAAGATTCGTGAGAGAGAGCCTATAAAACTATAATATGCGCATTAACAATCTTAACTTAAATTTACTATTTGATTTTCTTAACTTTACTGTGTTTTACAAGCATTTAGCACGGAGAGAAAATCTGGTGTTACACTCCGGTGACACTCCGTTCTCCAATTTCCGCCCCATTTCCAAGACATTGTGTATTAAGCGACGAATTTGTCTTGTTGTCAGAGCGAGAAAAAGAAAATGTTAAACAAATCATCCCACCAAATGAGAATCGAATCTACAACCATCACGTTCACAGTCAAACGCTGTGCCGCGACGACTGCCACAATAATATAACATAAAAGTAAATCTACCTTGCATAATGAAAAAAACGTTTTATTAGCTTCATGCTGTATCCCACACATATCAGGATAGACAGAGAATCTACCCCCATTCCTTAGTTTCCGCCGTATTCCGCGGGCATTGCGTGGTGAGTGGCATATCTCAACGCCGCGCTTTACCTAGTTACCAGAACGAGGAAAACGAAAACATAAAAATTTAATTTCCTCGAGTAGGAATCAAACCCACAATCTGTCGCCTTAACAGTCCCACGCTTGTGCCCCTGCGCCACAACTATCCTCTTATTATAATATAATGGTTTTTTTTTCAGGTAAGGTAAGNGCGACGAATTTGTCTTGTTGTCAGAGCGAGAAAAAGAAAATGTTAAACAAATCATCCCACCAAATGAGAATCGAATCTACAACCATCACGTTCACAGTCAAACGCTGTGCCGCGACGACTGCCACAATAATATAACATAAAAGTAAATCTACCTTGCATAATGAAAAAAACGTTTTATTAGCTTCATGCTGTATCCCACACATATCAGGATAGACAGGGAATCTACCCCCATTCCTTAGTTTCCGCCGTTTTCCGCGGGCATTGCGTGGTGAGTGGCATATCTCAACGCCGCGCTTTACCTAGTTACCAGAGCGAGGAAAACGAAAATATAAAAATTTAATTTCCTCGAGTAGGAATCGAACCCACAATCTGTCGCTTTAACAGTCCCACGCTTGTGCCCCTGCGTCACAAGTAACCTCTTATTATAATATACTGGTTTTTTTTTCAGGTAAGGTAAGCAGAACTGAACTGAACTAAACGCCGAAAACGAAATACCTACATGTCACTATCATTAATTAGATAATCAATTTATAAAACAAGTATGTATCGTAAATCCAAATTAAATATATCCCATCGTATTTCTATCCGCGTCTGATTATTTAGTCACAATCTCCACACACACACGTGCCTAATAGAGCGAGATATCGTAACAATTCAACTAAGCAGGCGGAAACAAGGAAAGCTAAATTAGATCCCCTCACGTTAATATTGTAAAACTGTTAAATATTCATTATAAATTATTGCAAAACGAGCTCGGGGGGCACGAAATAAATATGAATATTTGAACTAGATAATTGAAGTTTTTATTTTAGCTTCACGCTGTATCCCGCATGTACCGCAGAAACGGAACTTAACGCTGCGCTTTGCCTCGGCATCAGAGTGAAACAAATTAAAATATTAAATATTTCACTTCCTCGAATGAGATTCGAACCCATGACCTGTTGCGTTTAGTCACATGTTGTGACTCTGCGCCACGACTAGCCAAATTTTTTATTTAATTTTGATAATATTGTTATCTTATTAAAAGGAAATATTAAGAGCTCCTCTGTGATATCACATAAAATATAGAACCAGTGACGAATTTATAACACTAATATTTGAAGTTAATAAATTGTATAATTAAATAATTACATCAAATTGTCGAATTTAAACTGATCTATCCAAATCTAAAACCGTTGCAACGACAAACTTACACCACGCTGTAGTCATGGGTTCAAATATCACGCTCAACTCACAAGCTAGTTCGTAAAGCGTTCTTAAAACGATGGCGCTATCAAAGTAGTCAAAGTAGTGTATATGCACTTTAAACGCAACGATAGACGCATTAAACTCCCAAAATACTAGTAACAAGAAGGTCTGAGTGTTGCTTAAACTTATACGCCATTTCTACCTTTTAAATCATATATCATAGATGTGTCTATGAACAAAACAAAGTTTCGAGCCTCAGTTCGTTAAAATCTGTCTAACTCTAGAGAAACTAAAATTGAAATTATTATGTCAGTCAATGCTGCAGACAAATTCTGAAATTAGGGTTTCACATTCTTTTTCTCTTAGAATATTTAAAATATTTTTTCTTTAACACTATAAGTTACAAAAGACAACGAACTCACCGCATTTCCACTGTATATTATTTTTCGATCTCTTTTCTAATATGCCTATTCCTTCTAGTACATTTGTGATGTCGTAGATGCGACGTTTCTGAACCGATAGGTGTTCAGCTGCTATATTTAAGTCTAATACACCGTTGGGTGATGATTTAAGGAGTGCGACGAACTTTTTTGTTAATAAACCTAATGATGTGTCAAATCTGAAACAAATTAAATAAGAATAATTGGAAAACTCTTAAAATCGTAGGCAAAATCGTCTATTTTTGCTTAGACATTCATTTATTAACTATTTTATTGTTTAATTTTATCACAAAATAATGTTAGTAGCGGGATTTTGAAAAAAACATAATAAAGGCAAGAAGTTCTCACATCAATCACAGATTAAACATATTTCCTTTAGCATTAAATTGATAATAACTCTACAAAACAACATCTGGACACAACAAGGAATTATCATACGTTTCGAACAAACAAATTACCTGTATCAAAGGTTCTGTACCTGGAACGTTCGGTGTACTTTTTCAATGAACTGGACGGTCGGCTGTACGGCGTGAGGACCTTCACGCGTTTCTGCTTGGGCGTCTTAAAGTCCGCCTTCATGGGCACCACGTGCCCCTGGCTGCCTGAACTGCTTTCGCTCAGGTTGAGCCTCCTTTTCACCGCCTAAATTAATTGGTAATTAAAACTATTGTTTATAATATATTTTATTATCTTGTAATATCCACAAGACACAACAACTTTTTAGATAAATAAATATAAGAAAAAACAACTAAAATAAATTCGCGAACTATTAGTCAAGTTGAGATAAAAAACGTGCACAAGTTCACGAGTCTTTTCACCGCTGATGATGCTTCAAGTTTAGCACGACCTAAGTATATTATTTACTACAAAACGAATGTGTTGTGGCAATATTATATTGATTAAATTATTTTTAAACAACTTATAATACTATATTTGAATAATAAAAGATAAATTAAATTCATTAGAGTAATTGATAATCTTAAATTTAAAGAACACAGCAAAAAGTAAACCCACAAATAACACATCTAGCCCGCAAGAAAACGTGATAAATATCACGACTTACTCTTAAAACCAAGTACGTCATGGTTAATCCAACTATCTTCAATTATGCAGCACAGACGAGACATTTCCACACAGTGGTTGAATATAACTTTGCCGACACCATCGTAACATTGCACGAATTACTATATAATATCAAATCCTAATTATTTATAATATTTTTTTACTATTATTAAAAGTCTCTATGTGACGATTAGCAAAATTAATTGAAAATGCAGACAGACAGATGGATGCACGAGGCATTTTTCAATAATCTGATGCAACTAATTCAAAGTGAAGCAGTGCGGGGCCAAAGCCCCCTTTAAGGAAGTGTGTGGGGAGGGTACGGCACGGTACGTACACAATACACGACATAAATTAGAACCGACACAAAAGGCACCGGGCTCTCGGAAGGGACTCTAGCAAAAGAATGCCAATTTCTTATCTCAATTTTTCGTTATTATTAATAGTGAACCGGCGGAGCCATTGTTGATTTGTTGGAGTCTCTGGTCTCGCGCATTGACGATTGTTTAGCGTCAAGTAAATCAGAGCAGATGTGCGCCTAAGCCTGACATCTTAGATAAAGTATCATTCGACACCCCTGTATTTAGAATTGCGTTCTCATTATTTACATAAATCAATTTACCCCTACCGTTATTCTAACAGAAACAATATACGTAAAAAAAAGTCGAAGATCGAAAACTATCTCAGAGGGGGAAAAATCGAAAGAGATTCTCTCAAAATTCTGGACTGAATAAACAATACAAGCGGTTAATATAACGTTTCATTGTGTATCGAGGAATATGTACGGGTAAAACATATCCACCCGAGCATGGAAGGGCGTTGCGTCGTTAGAATACGATAAGGACAATGACAGTTGCCTTGCGCAACGTAGGAGCGCAGGAAGTACCTGGCCACGTGACGCCATGACCACATGGCCGGTGTGTGGAGAGACCGCGGGTGATCGCCGCCACGACACTTACTTCCAACACATGTATGCTCCAACTAAACACTTGTTAGCCAGCTATTTAAGGCATAGATATAAAATGTATAAAAGACAAGTTTAAGGTTATGCCTCCAGCTGATATTTCTTAATGAATCCTTTTTTTCTAGTTTCGGCAAATTGCCATGTATAATTGTTCGACGTATTTACTGTCGCTACCAACGTCAACAGCCAAAGTGGTAATTGTTCTGTGAACATTGCCAAAAGATGATACTAAAAAGTGTAGCTAATTAGTGTTATCGTCACTAGATAATGAGCCAGCTCAAGTGGTAAGAATTCACTTGTTAGTGCTGGTGAAAGAGAAGGCGTCATAAAAATTAAGCAGATGACGTAACAGGAAACAAATCATTATGACTAACCCAAGACTGGTGTCAAAGTTACTATTTAAAGTTTTCATATGAATTAACATAAAATAAACTATTCCATACATAACATACATTATATTTCTGTCTTCAATTAAAGAGGTGTCAAAATATCAGCAAGTTAACTGATAAGCTGATCAGCACCATTCATACAATAGTACTACTAACATAATCATAACTACTTCATTCAAATTCTTGTACATAAAGTTCATAAGGAAAATTTTAATTTCCTATAAAAATTCAATTATAATTCTGCACTGGTTTACAGTTTAAATAATTGATGTTAACCTTCAAACATCAAGTTACATAATAAAAACAATGTGAAAACTGAAAAGCAAAGTAGAACAATAAAAAATAATATATCTCCCATTAATTGTATATTAAAATACATTTTCCTATAACCTACATACATTTTCCTATAACAATACTACATTAGATAACAATACTAGTAAGAGATTTGGTAACTATAAGCATAAAATTCAAATCATATGTAACCTAATACACTTTATCAAAATTTTACAAAATTTGTATGTTTGTAATGATAATCTATCCACAAATAAGACATTTTACAGTTTGTAAGAGTAAGAAAGAAAGAATATTATTTTTATTATTATTTCCCCCTTACAAAAATCAATATATATATAAGAAATCAATCATTTTTAAGTCTTATGATTTTCTGTCTATCAAAAAATCAATAATATTTGAATTATTTTTGGTATTAACTTTAAGATACTATTTATAAAAAATATTAAAAATAACAAAATTAATTAAAGAGTTTTACTTTAAAAAAAATCAGTAGAAGTAAAAGTTAAAAGTTGTAGTGTAGCTAATGCTTAGTAACATTACAATTTTTATAAGTATTTTATCACTACTAAGATACCATCAAATTAATAAAGAATACATATAAAAGATTAAATATTTGTAAAATATTTCATTTGTTCCTAAAATTCTTATTTAAAATGGACAGCACTTTAGTAAGCTTTTCTCCTTGAATTAAAAATGAAATAATACACAACATGTTAAAAGACCGCATGGTCTAACTTCAAAGTTCTTCTCCAGGTTCAATGACACTGTGCCAATCAGGTCTTTGACCCTACTAGGCTATTATCTAAAAGATTCAGTGTTAGAAAATCTAGTTATTAATTTATTACCACCATAGTTTGTTGCTGACCAATTAAACCAACATAACTATGGAACATCATATTACTATTCAATTTAAAAGACTTGCTTTTTAATTATCTATGAATAATAGATTTCTATCTTTTATTAAAGGAATAAGTTTAATTTTAAATCCTTTAAAAATCTTATTATTCATATAATTATTATATTACATTGTATTTGGTTAAACCTCTTGTCATTTATATGCAAGAATGCATTTACTTTCTTATTGAATTTATTGAAACACTGAGTAATGTAATGTAATACACAATATAAAGATATTATTATATCTTAAATACTAAGATACATAAAATTGTGAGATAATATTTGTGTACTCAAGAGACATGTAAAGTATAACCTAAACAGTGTGATTGATGAACTTTAGATTTCTAGTGAAACTCTAAATAAGAAAAACATTTAAATTTGGAGAATTAATTGAAATTTCTTGGAGCAATACAGATAAGAAATATGGTCTTGATTCAATGTATCATCATGTTTTATCATAATATTGTCAAGTCATGATTTTGGACATCTTAAGACGAAGTGAATTTCCTTGATTTCAATAAATAAAGTTAGTTTTACTTATGGCTCCTGCAAAATGACAATTGTTATCAATATAACTGGTTATGTCAAGTTTATACAAGCCTGCAACATGGAGAAAGTTGTAAGGTTTTCAAAATGTAACTGATGGAACAGACATGTATAATTCCTTCTTTCTTAAGTAAGTCTCTCACTTAGCAGGCTTAAGAGGTGAAACACCTGTGATCAGCTGATAGATACATAAGCTTATTGAGATCATAATTTATAATTGGTAAAGTGAAATATCTCAGGGTCTAAGAACTGTATAAAATAGTTAAGTAAACAGCTGTACTGGCTGTGTGGTGGCAATAAAGTATGAACTTACTTCAGATGTCTTCGGCGGTGCGGTGGGCGCCTCCCGTCGTATCTGGTGTTGAGGCGTGGCCCCGTAGCCATGGTCGAGCAGGTGGTAGCTGATGGGCTGGCTGGGGCTGTCGTCCAAGAGAGTGGTGTGCGAAGGAGACGCTCCGACGCGTACCACCACCTCAGCTTCGCCCTCCGCCGGCCCTCGCTTCACCCCCCTCGGCATCGCTGATGTTCAAAATTAACCACACATTAATCAATATGTTATGAATTTTCATTACGGTGGATCGTAATCATCTCAATTTAATTAGCGAAGAGGTTAGGGGCGCCGCGCGCGCGGAAATCACAAGTGAGAAGCCTCCGAAGAGGAGTGGGTCGATAGGAATTGTAATGTACTTTATGTAATGCCAGAGGTTTCCGGCTGTACGTGCATATGTCCAATTTTGCTTACGTCACTTTATAAACGACATTTTCCCAAAAATATCGACGACCTAGCGGTAATTCGTAGACATAACCGCCTTAAAACTTAGGTGCAAACATTGTAAAGATTTCACTAGTATTACTCAATATAGGTTTAAAATACTTACGAAAGGTGTAAGCGAACGATATCCGAATACAGAACCATAAAACGACATTTAATGTTTTCGACGCAAACGCTACATTATCGAGTACTCAAAATAAAATGTCCGCCGCTTTGTTGGTCTCGAATGAACTCGTGGACATCGAGACGCTCGATAATTTTCAATTAAAGTACACAATCTGCTAAACACATATTAAATTACGCACTCAATACTTCACTAATATAATAAAATATTAAAATAATCCTAGTCCACATTTTACAAGTAGGTGAAATTGCTGAGCGATGTAACGACGACAGGAAGCTTTTCAGAACATCTGGCTTGCAAGCGACGTAGCAGTGGCGCGAACTACGCGCGCAGGCGCGAAGCGGGCAGCGGCCGTACAATCCAAGCAACCCCTAGCGACGCCGTTCTCCAAATTCCTCCCCTCGTTTGAGAAGCCATAAAAAATATAACGAATTTTTGAATTTTCGTCCGCCGACCGGTTTTATGCAGAGAAACACGGCGCACTGCGCTAAGTGATTCGTTTTTAAGCTAACTTAACCGATATCATTGTATGTTTACTAATAATTCAAAATTTATTGTATCTATTTGAAATATTTTATTTATTTAAATTATATACTGACGTTGTGGTACTATAGTATAATACAGTAATTAGAATAAATATGGGATTAGTTTATGATAATTACTATAATTAAGAAAACGAAACCGTCATCAAACACAAAATGAACAAATACGTTTACGAGTATATTATATTTCTACAAGTATATTATAAGTGAAAAAATGATCTTTTGGGCCCTAAGTTTTGATTATTATTAATACAAATACCGATAAGTTGAAATATTCGTCTAATATTCTATTAAATTTATTAATAACCGCTGAGACGAGAGAGAACCTATAGATTTTTTTATAATTCTTAATGAATCATTTATAGAAGCGTAACATTAATATATTTACCAATTTATATTAGTATTTATAATATGAAATAAAGATAAGTTTGTTTATCGCCTTGCATTATTATTTTTCCAGCGTTTAATTAATTTTTAAAGATGCTATATTTTGTAAGTTTCAATAGATACCATAAAAGCGTTTTTAATTAATATTTTTAATAAATAAAAATATTCTTCTCTTTAAACTTATGTTTTTATATCTTAGTAAGAATTTCAAAAAATAATCCAAAAAATAAATTATATGTATAAAAAAAATAAAAAATAATTTTGTCAATGTTAACAAAGTCGGAAGTCAAGTCTGTGAAACCGCGACCTCAGCGGAAGTGACTGTAGAAATATTCAATTTTATCATAGACAATTTATCAGTTCTCAATCTATGCCTTAGCCGTAAACATACGTCGATAAATTATAATTTTGCCTAAGCATAAATTGATGAAATTAGAATTACTATTTAAAATCATATACATTAGTAGAAATACAAATTTAAATGTCATAATTCAAATTAAATTGAAATGAGCGCTATTTATGAATATTTTTTGTAATTACAATTAACATTAGAAAGGGATAACATTATTCTTTTTGTCTTTTTCTAACAGAAACTTTCGAATACTTTTTTTCATAAGAATTTGAATTCGTTTCACTTTTTGAATTGTAACGGTTGAAACTTTACTTTTCTTTAATACTTTCCAAATAATTTCAAGTCTTCAGTTTATATAAGTTCAGTTTATATAAGCAGAGTATGGAAATATACTTTTAAAATATAGAGATTATAGACCCTTTGTCAATATTATAAAAAAACCTGTATTATTTTTCGAAAAGATGCTCAGGTATACACCGTAACGGTGTCGCTTTGATAGACATAAGACTAATTAATTTTTTTCGGAGAATAACCATTTTGTAGTTAAGAAGATATAGAAGATTAAATATAGTTTGAAAAATGTAGTTTAATTTTATATTGGTAATAATAATAGCTTCGGATGGCCTGGAGACTGGACCTTTGTCCCACCGATAGAAGAGCATTTTTTATATTCTTAAATGTATTTATTACATTATACTATATTGAAAAATGTAAAATTCTTTTTGGCTAATGAAAGTATTTGAACAAATAGTTGTCTCAATGTTAATCTTATACCAAGTGATGTCTAACTTCTTACTTACTTTAATTCTTACCACAAGATTGATATTAATACAATGAGATCCTTAATTCCAAGAGCATGGGCGTATCTAGAGATGTTTTCTGGACTTTATCTTTAAACGGGTATGTTCTCTTCTGGAGTGACGACGGTTGTCCGTACTTACCGGGTAGTACCCGGCTGCCTTTATTTCTACGCCCATATCAAGAGTGATTTAAGTATAAAAAAATCTAAATGTTTGTTAATTTGCAATTACGTAAATGTATGTCTATAGTTCTATTAAGGTAGTCCTAAAATATGTTTGTTCGGATGCTAATATAGAATTTTTACGTTGAATAATATTTTTGTAGCTATTCATTAAAATTGATTTAATGGTTTATCTGTAGAAGATACCAGTAGCTTTACCTTCATATTTACAATATACAGTATTGTGCCAGCCAAGCTGAACTTGTCACTAAATATAATATATTTTATTTTAAAGACAAACTCAAATTTCACATATTTTATAATTTGAGTTTGTCTACGTTTTTTTTATTTCTTAGTATATTTTATAAAACGTGCGATATATTATATGCATGCTTTACTATCCCGTTAGTCTAATTATTGGCTTAGTCTGGCTTGGTGTTATCGGATAATCGTCTGCGATTGTCTGCTTTCCAATTCAATGTCCAGGTCAGGTGGTCTAGATCAAAATTCTATTTAAATATTTTCTTCTCTTCTTAGCTTCAAGCTGTATCCTGCGCAAGAAACCTGGGAAAACTAGTGTTAAGACATTCTGTCTTCTTTACGACACTCGTTTTCGCCGAATTCTAGAGCCATTGAATTTTGAGTTGCGGCACTCAACGCCGCGAATTATTTGGATTTTGAAAATCATATTTAAAAAAAATCATAATTCTAGACCCTTACTACTTACATAACCATAGTACTACAGTAGAATAGTATATGTATTTCTTTTATCAACTATCGTTGCCTTTTTCAATGAGTAAGAAACAATGAATCGGCGGAATATTTCACTAGCATTTACCTACGACTTCTCCTTCGTGATCAAAAAGAAATAACTAAAAATTGTATATAACACACACATTCTAAACGTACCGAGGTAACTCCAAGCTCAGGTTTAGTGGACTACATGGAATCATATTAGTAAGTTATTATTACAGCACGTCATTTATATTAATCAATTTCAATATAGTTTTTCCAGTAATTCTTGAGATTAGCATCTTCAACCGAGCACTTTAGTTTGAAAAAACAAATCAAATTAAATCAGTTTCACGCTATATCCCGAACACATCAGTTTAGGCAGAGGGAACCTCGGAACCTATTAAGACACTCCGTCCCCATTAAGATACCTCCATTTCCCATTTTCCGCTGACACTACAGCGAAGAAATAGAAATATTTCAATTCCTCGAGTGATTCAGATGTCTTTTGGAGCAGATGTCTCGATTTTGTCGGGAGGTCCCGATTAAATTAGACATCTAGCCTTTGGCCCTAAAATATACGTCTTAGGCACAGTATTGCTTTACGACGATTATTTCAAACATTGTAAGAAATATTTTTTAATTAATTTAATTATTAATTAATTATAAAAATTCACACACACACACACACACATTGCACACAGCAGAATAGGCAGGGAGAACCTAGTGTTAAGAAACTCTGATCCCCACTTTCTGCCGATTTCGCTCGACACCAAAGCGAAGAAATGAAAATATAAATTTAAATAAATATTTTATTTCCTCGAGTCGGGATCGAACCCACAACCAGTCGCGTTTACAGTCACATTTTGTGCTCCTGCGCCACGACTGACTTCTATTAAACAATACTTTTAAAAATCCCTGTTTTTCTCTAGATAAAATCAAACAGCGCTGTAGTATACATTTATGTGTTTATCAATGAAGACTATAATTTTAAAAGCCATAAAAAGATTTTAAATTCCGAATAGGCAAAGTATGCGTAATTTTATTTATATAGATTTATAGATTTTACAATTAATATAGAATTTCAAATTAAAAAAAAATATCTCTACCATCTCACTATATAATTTATGTATACGATTGTTTTCTATGTATGAGACATATGATAAATATAATAAAAAAATATTCTCTTAGTAAAAAGTGTGTCGCTATCGTACACTTACTTATTCATTATTTCAATTACAATAGCTCACGAGGCGTATCTTTCGGCATACTTTGCACGTACTACTGGTCTACGTTAAGCGATTATATATTTATTTACACTATATACCTACGTATAGAATAGAATATACTTTGTTGCACACATAAAACTAAGAAATATATAGAAAGAACAACATAAATAAAAATAAAAAACATGTATGGAAAGGCGGTCTTATTGCTTTAAGCAATTACTACGTATGTTACTTTATTACTATTATATGTTTAAAGAAATAGCGACATACAATAAAAACGTAATTGCGTACTTGTGGTTAATTAGAACAAGATATAGATTGAAGATTTTGATACAGAAATATAAGCAAAAATAGTGACACAACATGATGATGTATATGAACTAAAGTAATGCATATCAATATCTTAAAATGCTAACTATATTTCATGCAGAAAAATCAAAAGAAATATGTAAACTTCCAATGGATCAAATTAAACCTATTTTATTAAGCATAGCTTATGGAATTTTAACAGCAACATATGAAAAACTGGTAACATTTTTAAATTTCTATCAGATAAATATTGTAAATTGATACAGATATTGAAAACTCAACAATATTCAAAATTATAACTCTTGTACTACACTTCCAAGTCTTTGCTTTGTTTCCATTAAATTATTCATTGAAATATTGTTTCTTAGAAATGCATACATAAGTATTTTATATATATGGAGAATATACATAATTTGGAATATATTTTTAACAATGGGAAAAATAAATGATATTTCCAACTCATTGCTGCTGCTGCTGCTGATTGCATTGCATTGTCATAAAAGGTAGTTTGAAAAGTAATAAAAAATTCTGGTGCATATGGAACTGCATAGCTAAAGAACAAAACATAAGGAACAGACAGAAGAGTTTTTACTTAAATAGGTTAATCAGCAGATATAAAAAAGAAAATATAGAATTTACTCTACTATATATGTGACATGACAAAGTGAAATAATAAACATATTAATATATTTTTTAAGTTTATTCTTTTATAGCAATGTTGCTTTATAATAAATCTTAAATTATGCATAAACATAAATTAAATTCATGATTACACAAAATTTATAT
>JAKRZM010001312.1:162183-185231 GCA_036379175.1 Heliconius cydno galanthus | reverse complement strand
TTGCACTCGACTGTACCGTAGCCCGGTCACACCCCGCAACGATTCCCCGCGAGCCCTTACGGGGAATCGGTCCGGCGTGAGCGGGGTGTCTATGTGCAGACATCAAAATACGCTTTCTGCGCAATTTGCCGCGCGTGCTTCCCATTATCAATAACATATTTGCCAGACTATAGTAGAAATGCAGTTATTTATTTACAAATAATTATCTGCAAACAATTACGTAGCATAATACTCGTAGTTAAGGTTAGAAATAGCTTAACAACACTTTGACAAATGTATTTTACTACAAAAATATTGTGCACAGAATTCAGGCTTTTTGAGTTCTTCATTATAATTTATGCCAAATTGAATATACGGTAAGTCAACATATAAATGTTTTAATTCGATTTCTATTTTAACTTTCTTATATAGTATATTATTAATATATATTTAATATAAATATTATATTTATAATGCCAACGATATCGATTTTCTATTTTTTACTGTGTCATTAATATAATTTACCATAATATTTTCAATTATTTTATGAGTTAATTTAATTAATTATTAATTTAATATGTTGCTAATTAGTACGTCAGTAGTTATAATGGTACCATAATATAATAGTAGATAGTTAAACTCCTAGTAGTAGTTTATAAGAAAACCATTTTTTGATAGCAACTATAATATTTTGACAGCTTCAACATTTTAACAATAGAGTGAATCGTGATGTCATTGACGTCAATTTTCAATGAAAAGTAGAATAGAAATTCATTTTCCAAATTTGAAATTCAACAATCGAATCGTGGTCATAGCTTTTTGAAGACTGTTTTTTATAGTTTAAAGTTAATACAGATTTTATTCTTTAATATGGATCCCATCGCAATATTGCAAAATAGAATTGAACAACTAGAAGCGAAATTGGGAATAAATATTGGCAGTCCGGTGGACGGGCAACAAGGCGACTCTGCAACGATAAATTTACTAAATACAGCACAAGCTATTAACAATGCAACTGCTGGTCAGGAAAAACTTTCTGATGCTAGAAACATGGCTAGCGAGTTAAATAATTATACTGATCCTAATTTGGTTCAGAATGTAAGTAAATAAATGTGAATATTCAATTCAATAATTTTATTCATTATATTTAAGGTGGTTACTCTCATGCTAACTTATGGTCAATTGTAAATTACATAAAAATAAATGTACAATACAGGCATAAGTTTTGGCTGTCTTGAAGTTATGTTATCTGAACTTATGCGCTGTTTATTGTTAACTTAGTAAGAAAATATTCAAAGGAAGAAAAATGCAATAAAATAAATAGCAAGAGATTGGTTTGACCATTTCAATTATTATTTATTATTATTGTTATAGATGCAGCAAAATAATATGCACATGCATGAAGTTGTAGCAGCTGAACCTGTTATCCAGCATCACTGTCATTGCATGCAACGGTGTAAACAGGTACCATTATAATATCATTTGTGATTTTTAAGTACACACTATACATTGTAACAAACATTATAAAAAAATAATTAATATGAAATTTATATTTTCAATACATTAATTTTTTCTTTTTACCAACTCTATGAAGCAGAAACAGTGTGAAACTAAAAAATAAACTTATACTAAACAAACTATTGCAGAATTACTACAATACAAAGGGTAATTATGCACATCCTAAATCTACCTTTAGCTATGACTGTAAAAGGAGTAAGAGATTTTTGGAACCTAGTAAGATGTAATTCATCTGAACAATCAAGCTACCCAATGGACCTTAATTTGTAAATGAAAAAATATCTGAATTCTGAAAACTTTGAGTACAATAAATTATAAGGGATAAGCTGGCCATAGAAAAAATTGAAAAGAGTTTCAGGAATTTATTGAAGTAACTCCTTAGATGATAATGATGATAATAATAGTATGGTTAATTTACAAGTATAATTTTATTTTCCAGGCAGCCCCTGTTCTTGAATCAGAATCTATTCAACAAGTACCTCAATTGCAGACCACAGTGAACAAATTACAAATGGGAGCTGCTGAAGTGAAAGCAGAGGCTGATGCTGTTAGTATAAGTTTGTTGTTATTCTTATTTTAACATAGAAAACCAATTATTTTTTAATTATATATTACTCAAGTTTTTACTTTAAAAATAAGATGCAACTGCAACTATATATTACTACTTTTTACTGACTTAGGATAACAAAGTTTCAAATCATGCCATTTATACTCATGATTCTTTAGAACATACTATATATATTCTATAACTTATTATTATGTATCACATTAAGAATTAACTAGACCATGGGACTATGAAAAGCTAGTGTGAGATTATGTAATAATTGCAATATTTTTAATTATTTATCAACAGGTGTCTTCTGGCATCCAAGAATTAGCTGAGACTTGTGGCACTGCAGCATCTACAGCTGCAGAACAACTAGCAAATGTTGCTCTGAAAGTAGAACAAGTTGAACAAAAGATGTTCCCCAAGAGAAGAAATGGCCTAGATTAAATTTATATATATTTGTTAGCTTAATCCTATTTTGTGATATTTCTCATGTATCATTATTATTTATTCAAAATTAAAAGTCACATTATACATTTATAAATATGATTTTTTTATAGTCACCTTATTAGAAATAAGTGATGTTATTACCTAATAATTTTTAGGATTCCATACCTAAGAAGTAAAAAATTAAACCCTTCACAATTTTGCTGTCGTTGTCTTAATTTATGATTTTAGACAAAGCATCTACATATAAAGTGATAAATCTTTTAGTTTTAATTTTGAACACAGCATTGGATTGTGTATATCCAAATTAAAAACCCCAAGGTGTTCGATCTTGGGTTTCCAAAAACTTTACAGTAGTCCTGGTCATGGGTAATCCACCGTGACCAGGTCTTAAAATCTGTAATAAACGCAAAAATTAAAGACCTAATAAATAATTCATTAGGCGGCATTCATATTCAAAACTATTTCTACATTAATTATAGTCCAAATATGACAACGTTAACGGTATAGTATAAGTTACGACCTAATAATTATTTGAAATAAGTTTTTAAATATTTATTCAATCCGGTATAATTTACTTATTTTTATTTGTTACCTAATATTATTTAAAAAGTGAGCATTTTTATTTCTTATCTGTTATATTAGTGATTGTTGATGTAGCACAGAGCACTTGTCATTTTAAAAGTGTCAATTGTCAAACAAAAATGGCAGACGCTGCGGTAGAAACGGCTCCCACAGATGAAAATGATGATAGCTGGTTGTATGGAGATTCCAATAATGAACAAGCTAACGAAGATTCTTCTAGAACAGAAGAAAAGGAACAACAACAGGCAAACGCTACAACCGGAGAGGCGGTAAGTCTTAAGAGTTGATTACTGTACCATAACCTTTAATTTTTGTAATTACATCTTATTTATATATGCTTACCAATAAAGACAAATTTCTTCTGTATAGTTATTCATAAACTTAGGAATACAATTACTAATATGTTAATGAACGCAAAAAGGTTTAATGTCGGATACATTTACGGAGGTAGATATCTTACCTCCAAAAATTTCTTACATGTAAAACTTGTATTTATAATAATTTAATGTATCGCATAAAATATTGAATCAAAATAGGGTATTCATTTTCTATTTAAACAAATTTATGATACTGCCTTATAGTATATTTATGATTATATCCAATTAGTAGACATTAAAATTAAATATATTTTCACAGATGAAATATTGACTATATTTATACCCATATTTAACAGGGAATTGAAGATAAAGAGCAAGAAGAAGCAGATGGCAATGATGGCAATAATGATGACTCTCATTTCAATGATGAACACTTTGGTGAGGTAGACCGTGAGGATCAGGCAAATGGAGATGCAGACAGTCAAGACAATGGTGATTCAGATTCTGATGATAGTGATGATGTGAAAGTTACTATAGGTGAAATTAAATCAGGACCACAGGCTTATGCTAGTTTAAATATAAAAGTAAGTAAAATTTGAATTTAATTAATTATAGAATATATATTTATAACATTATTTTGTTTTGATTTTTTTTAATCAGTAAAGAAATGATTTATTTTTAAATATAAATAGAGCCCACAACCGTTACATGTACAAACAAATATATCACAATTGCCCCATTTTAGTGTCAAGGGCTTCTATGTATAGGTGTAATTTTTTTAGAATATCTGTAGTGAAGTGGGTGAGCAATTGACTGTATGATACTGAAATGTCGAGGGTTTGAAATCCCCACTAGGCGGAATAAATTATATTTACATTTATTTTCATGCTATCCCCACCTCCCTACTCTACTATGTGGGTTACACTAGCTAAATAAAAAAATATATGTTGTAGATTTATATCTAAAACTTGTTTGAAGGTACAAAATTGCCTTAGAATACATTTACACATGCAATAAAGACTATTCTATTCTATAGAGAGGAGTTGGAATCGTAGCACCTGGAAGTGAGAAGCCACGACCAGTACCAGCTGCAGGCAGTAAGGTTACATTGGAAGATTTAGATGGTCCCGGTAGCATTAATGGAGTTCCTGCACTAGAGTTTAACATTGATACTATTGAAGATAAACCATGGAATAAGCCTGGTGCTGATATATCAGGTAAATAAGAAGACTACTTTAATATTGATTGAGAAAATGAAATAATGAAATTATTTGAAAGGTTGTGTACTATTATTTCCCTCCATAATATTTTTTATAATTTTTTGCCTGTACCAAAGCATGAAAATAAAAATAATTTATTCCTTCATTAGTAAGCCCATAAATCTAACACTACAAATAAATTTATCATTTTTAAATAACTCAATCACATTTTATTTTTTGGTCATGAACATGGCAGACTTATAATCATGTTTGTCTTTTCCTGACTGAAACAATTGTATAATAATTTAAATTTAAACATGCCATACAGCAGAGCTACATTTAAAAATGTGTAGGCCTTAAGGCAACAAACCAATGGTGGCCCCTATGTATTTACCGAATAACAGAAGTGCTTTTAAAATTTATTATGCCTCAAGAAATATGGTGGAAAATGGGGAATAGAGTATCTTAACACTAAGTTCCCTATGCCTACAACCTGTTAAATGCGGGATGCAGCGTGAAGATGATTTTCTTTTAAATAAAATTGCCAATCTTCCTATTTATAGTGGGGCCTTAAGCGGTATGTCACCTGTGGGGCCTCAAACAATATGTCACCTGCTCCCCATACTAATATTGTCTGTTCTGATTGGGCTTCTAATTCTCCACAGATTACTTCAACTATGGTTTCAATGAAGTAACATGGAGTGCATACTGTGAGAGACAACGACGTATGCGCGTGAACGAGGCGGGCGTGTCGTTGCACACCGGACCTCCGCCTAGAGCCCCGCCACCAGATGTCAGACGGTCTTCTGGTGAGTTTTGACGGTCTACTATTACGTATTTTGTATGCAATTTGCAAATATCATCATAATTTTTGTGTGCCCAGAAGTACAGGTGATATCGAAACAGTTAACATGAGATAGCCTCGATAAATTTATTATTATCAAATTTAAAAAGAGTTTCTATTTTCCTAAGATTATCGCGTTCTACAAATCAATCTTTTCGAATTATTTATTTAACTAGGTTTTAATTGCAACTGGCTACTGCATTTATTTATGTAGTATGAAGCCCTTCTTAAAATGAATTATTACTATTTGATGACATTTATATGCATAATTTAAATGCAAGACATATATACTGTTTATTTTTATTATTATTTTTATATTTTATTTTACATCGAATTTGCTTTTTCCTTACAGGTTCTGTAAGACATGATGACATGCCTCCAGGAGCACAAAATAATTACCAATCTCGTGAAAATACTATTCAGGTAATATAATATAATTTTCAGTTTTTGTTTCCTCATATAGAGGCCAATATTGACGCAGCGGATTCTTAACATAGATACTGTACGCAACTAACATCTTTTAACATTTCTAGTATCTTGGTGGCCTGAAAATGAAAATACAGGGACTAGGATACTAGTTCAGGCTTCAAATTAGATGCCAATTGATCTAATTGTTGTCATGAGAAAATATATATCATATATTTGTGTTTTTTTCCTTCTTTTTATCTTCATGCTGAAGCCGTTAATAGACTCTGTTTCGTGTTGAGTCGCTCCATGTTTTGCCTTTTTACCACAGTGATGAAATAAAAATAATTCATTTCCCTTCATGGGAATCGAACTCACAACTATCGCGCTTACAGTAACACGCTGCCGTTGAGTGACGACGTCCCCTTCATATTTTTATAATTTGCACCAATAATACATACTCATAAACTTGACTTCAGGTAATGACGGCGGAGCGGCGCGAGTACGGGCGCACGCATGGGCGCGACGGGCCCGAGTATTTCAGCGCGCCGCCCGACCACTACTACCCGCCGCACGTGCACCCTCCCCACGCTCCGCACACCGCGCACCCGCCGCACGCCTACGACGAGCCGTGGGGTGAGTTCCATTTTTGAATTTATTGTTTTTTTTATTGTAATATCTTGTAGGTTCATCGTTCAAGGTATTTGTTATTCTATACTAGTATATGTCTATAGTAATATATATTTTTAAAATATATGAATATTCACTAAATTACTACACGCTACAGACGTGTGGTTTTGTCATATTTTTCTAAATGATTACATATAAATATATTTTGTTTTTTATCTGCCACTTAAACTAGGCTTAAAGTTAGAATTGGATATAATTATTTCTAGGTCTTTATTTTCTAAGATATTTGGATTGCTTTTAGCTACATAATTAGAAACATAGTTTTTTTCTCTAACAAATATGTTGTGGGCCTAAGATTTAAAATATAGTGATGTATTTATCTGTTTATTTATTGTTTTATAGTAATATGAATAGGTTGTTCGTTTTAGTTTGGTTGAATGTACCCAATCTCAGGAACTACTGGTTTGCATTGCAAGTTTTTTGTGTTGGATAGTCCATTTATTAAGGAAGGCATATAGTCAATAATGTTAATATTTTAATTGTTACCTTCAAAGTTATCTTGTAGATCTAAAATATGTCACTTGTTTAAAGAGTAAAATATAATTTGATCAAAATCCAGCTATCAAAAGCTAGTTTTGAATGTAGCAAGTTGTAGTGCAAGGGCCCAAATGGCATCACATATCATATGTTAATAATAAAATGTGTAAATTACTTTCCTTGCAACTTTCAAATAGCTTATATTCCCAGTCCCAATCTAATGATATAATCCAATGAATCGTTAATATTTATTGTTACTACCGAAATAATAAAAATCTGTATTAGTAGTTTTTTTGTTTGTATAATGTTTCAGTTGCGTAATCAATTTTACTTCTCGAAATTGCGTAACGGTTAGTTACATTTTTATCTTCATAAGACAGACTATAGAAAATGGCGGAACTCAACGCCGCACTTTATCTACTAGAGAGTAGAAATGAAAGATACTACTATGGTAGCAACCATCTATAGTTAGGCGTTGTTATACTGCTCCAGGATGGTTTCGAACCTCTATTACGATTCATATTTATTTTTTTAATTGCTTATTGTTCGGTATGCAAATACATTTTCATGCTATGTACCATAGTTATATGCTAATTTTCTTATCAATATTTATATAGTATGTATTTGTAGCATATGCAAACTTTCTTTTGTTTTTTTTGTTTAATAATATTTACCTTTTTAATTATTATTTTATATATTCATTTCATTTTTAACCACTCTTACATTTGAAAACTTTATTTATTTTCTTAATTTTTCAGGAAAAAAACGTGCACGTTGTAAGTTATTTTCATTTTGTAATGATAAGTGAATGTAGTGATTTTAAGCTATTTTAACTCACATCTGTTCGATTTTTATTATACAGCTCACGCAGAACAAACTGGTTGGACGCCGACGGAGATAAAGGAATTGACCCCAGGGCCAATGGGTCCACCAGCAATGGGACCGCCTATAGGAATGACGCCCCCATTGGGTCCTCCACATTCGTTGCCCCCATCCCACGTGATGGGCACTCCCCCATTCGCGCCCCCATTCCGCTCGCACCTCCCGCCCCACGCACACGAGCGGGAGAGAGAGCGAGATAGGGAGCGAGACAGGGACAGAGATAGAGATAGATTAAGAGAGAGAGATGATAGAGAACGCAGGGACCGGGATAGACGAGATGATGTGAGTTATTTTTGGTTTTTGTATGATAATGATCATTACATGAATGACGAATGTATAAAAATGTTGTTAAAAAAACATGGCCTGAACAACTATGTAAAAAAATTGTTAGGTACTTTTTTCATTTCATTTAAAATATATTTATAGAATGACACATCTAAGAACTTTATATATATAGATATAAGGCTAAGATAGCTTCCACATCGTTTTACTTCTGATTATTTGTTGGAAATAGTAGCAATTCTTTTTTAATATAGATTTTTTGTCTATTACAGGAGGATAGAGATAGAGACCGCGAACGATCGCGTTCCATTAAGCCAGAAAGGATTCGAGAAAAGTGAGTTAAATATTTTATGCTATGTTTCTTATTTGGAAATCATAAGTATTTGTTTTTAGTTGAATATACCATGCACGTTTTGTATGCATTATTATTATTTAAAATAATAATAATAATTTTTTAATTGAACTCAGTGGATGATGAAGCAATAATTGTATTACTAAAAACACTTAATAACAATGTTACAAAAACAAGTATATAAGAATAGATAAATAAAAAGATTCAATTTCAAATAAAAAATGTAATGAATATATATTATTTGCACAATATAAATATAGATAGTTAAATGCAATTATTTGAGATCATAAGTATGATTGTATTTTTTTTACTTATTACTTTATTGTAATGGTATATGTAATTTTTTGTCTAACTCTACGCTATTCAGTGACCTAAACGCAAACAATTAATTCCACCTAGTGTGAATAACCTACACAATCGTCACTTGTTAAAAACATTGTATCTATTTTACTTTTTAGATTCGTCTACTACAAAGAGCTAGGTAGGCAGAAGATATTCTCTGTTTCAGAAAATATATTCTTAAATATATATTTTTTTAGATCATATCGCCGCGAGAGGTCTCGCTCCCGCTCGCGCCGCCACAAGTCGAGGTCGCGTTCGCCGCGCCAGCGCTCGCGCGACCGCGACCGCGATCGAGAACGATCCATGAAGCCCAAGAACAAGGAGCCCAAAGATAAGGACGAGGACAAATGAGGGGCTCTACTGTATTAGTTATAAGGAAATGTTTAAATAATAATGTTGGTATATTTCTGAAAATAAATTTGCCAAATTAAATTTTGAGTTTTATTTTCTTAGGTACATCTTAAGATATCTTATTCTTCTATACACTTGCTACTTAGATATTTTAGATACTATATTCCCTCTGCCTACCCTGTTGTGTGCAGGATACAGCGTGAAGCGGATTGATGATTATTGATTGCTTCGAGTATATTGCGCGTTTCCAATTTTTTTACATATTTCGTAATATTCTCATACTATGAAACAAATAAAAAACTAATAAAAATTAATTAACACATTTTTATAAGAAGAAACAGTATTTTGCAATTTAAGAGTAGAAACTCGATTAACCAGACTAATTGTTATCGTTAGTCATTCGGATAATCGGAAATCCGGATAATCGATTGTATAAAACTGGTTTTGTGCATTACGTATGCACAAAATCAGCACAAAATTGTTATATTTGTATGTCTATTAAAAGCAATAGGTGTATATAAACGAAAATCAACGTTTGTTAAGAAATTATTAACGTTTTCCAACATACGATTTATACACATATTTACGTACACATAGATTTTCTTAGATTATATTATCGCGAAAAATATCGAATCCCGAACTGAGGGCCGGATAATCAAGTTTCTACTGTACCAGATTTTTTTATATCAGTAAGTTCTCCTGTATGTAATATACAAGATAGGGTCCTAACTAGAATTAAGTTTCATATAGATAAATGATAAAGTAAAATCTTTAATAGAACTTAGACTAACCGACTGACTTGAGAATTAAATTAAGACGTACAATTTGCTTAAAAACATAATATTTAACAAACATGGTACCATGCACATGGAATGTCCACACTTTTCTCTCAAGTGACGATGACAAAGGCAGCACTCAGGCAAAATACCGTTTCTTTCAAAATTACTGTTAAAATATGTTTACTAATTAGTTTTCATTAAAACAAAGCTTCGATAAAATTTTTGTCAATGTATAATCAATGTACCATCATAGGTATACAAAGTATAAATTATATTTTGATAAGCAAACAGGCGACGGTAGTTGAAATAAAAATACATTTTTTTTATTTTAATTTTTATTTTTCTATTCTTAATGGAATAATGTCTGTGCAATATTTTATCAAAATACGTAAGTATCCAATAGTTTGACCTAAAAATAATTAAATTGAATTGATAATACATTAATGATGATACTTATATGACAATCGAATTAATACAAAATTAAATAAAAGCAATTAACTCAGTAAAACAAAGAGTGAACTTAGAAAAAACTTTATTACACTAACTAGTCAGCTGACGTTCTATTTGTATAAAAATGACAATAGGGTTAAACAATAAAACGACGGGTACTTTGTAATATTATTACAGAAATGCTTTATTAATTAATGTCTAAATAGATGGATCATCATATAAATGTTATCTAGTACAACCTACGAGGCGGGGAGGCCGGAGCCGCGATCAGTCACACCTCGTCGCTCCCGACGCCCCGCCTCATTCCATCACATACAGGTTTTACAAATCATTTTGTTAACGTTTTTGTACAGCCATATACAATAATTTTATTTTCAATTACATCTAAACGTAAAAAATCTGAGGGGTCGTAGGAAACTACGCTTCCTATAAAATAATTACAGAGGGGGAATGAGGAGCTACGCTTGTGACGTGCGACCGGCAAGGCGGACCTCGAGCGCGGCCCGCGCAGCCCTGTACAATCGCCACTACACGAGACACGACACACATAAAAATATACAAAAATATCATTTCCACAAATCATATCAAAAACTATACAGCCCGGCGCAAAAATATTCGATAAGCTATGTACGATTTTAAGCCGGTTTAACTTAAACGAGAGCTCGACTCCATCACTACGAAACTAACATAATCACGACTACAGTGCCGATTGTCCAGAACTGCCTGCGGCGTTCTCATCACTTTCGAAGATTCAAGGTCCCCTAGCCCAGCTAATAGTAAATCTACAACGAGCTAAACAACGGGGGCGCGCAGGCCCGCCGTTCATAAATTACACGAGAATGAGAGACGTTCAAATATTTATACATAGATTCATACGAACAAGGAGTAATACTAGAACACTTAGGAGCTAGAGGCGCGCACAGTATACATACTTACAAATGTACAGACAGGGCCCGGGCTTGGGGCGGCTAGAGGCCGGCGCCCGGTGGCGGCGGCCCAATAGGGCCCAGCTCGGGCGCCTTCATGAAGAACTTCTCCAGCTTGGCGATGATGTGCTTGCCGTACGTGTACTTGCGCAGTGAGCCCACGTGCGGGCGGATCTTGTGCATGAGCACCTTGCGCTGCGTGGGCTCGGCCACGTCGATCATCTTCTGCACCACGTAGTTGGCGTACTGGTCCTTCATCATGACGTGCAGCGCGTTGTCGTTGAAGCCACACAGCTCGTCGATGAGCAGCGCGCGCTCGTTGCGCGTGGCGTGCGTGACGCACTTCTCGACCACGTTGGACGCGAACTTATGCTGCGACAACTGCAACACCTTGCCGCGCACGGCGGCCACGAGGCGCGCGCGGTCGTCGGCAGCGCCGTGCTCCAGCACGTGCTGCACCACGTAGTTGCCGTACTGGTCCTGGATGAGCTGGTCAGTATGCGCGTGCAGCTCGCCCAGCACGGGCGCCGTCTGCTCGCCCGTGCAGTGCTCTAGGATGCGCTGGATCACGCGGCAGCCGTAGGGATGCGTGGACAGCGCGTACACCTGCCCCGCGAACGCGTTGATTATGAACTGTAACGCCATCGGCTCTACGCACTCTATGCACTTCTGCACCTGCAATAAATACGACGAAGTATGAACATTTTTTGTTACTTAGCAAATTACTCTCCCTTTAACATCTAACGGAGTTTATCGCTTTTTAAGACATCCCATTCCGTAAATAGATCATTTACGGCGGGGTCAAAAGGCGACAGATTTTGAGGATCTGTGTTTTATAATGTTGATAAATATATTATTATTATTACATTATTGTATATTATATTTCTTTGAAAATGTGTTTTGTAATCTATTAATAGGGTTTGAATAATTGAATACATAATAATATTATTGATTTTTACTACCTTTCATCATGCCTATTGCGTTATATAATACTTAAACAGGTTCTAAAATCTATAAATGAAATTTGCACTCTAGAAAAATCGATGTCAAAATCATTTTCATTGCTCTATTGTTTACTTTGGAGTCAATGTGACTTTTTATAACGTTCCTTCTATACAAATACATAAACTTCATTTCTATTAAATAAGGTCAAATTTTTCAATTCCGAGACTATTTTGCATAATAGAGTCAAGACTTTATTCAAATAATGTATATTTATGTAATAAAAACAAAAGTGTTTTAAAATATAACATAACCAGTTTACAGATTGCTACTAATAGGTGCGATATTTTTATAAATAAAAGAAAATTTTGATTTTACATCAGATGTTTACGTGTTACGATTTAATAAGTACTGAATATTTATAAAAAGCTAAGGTATTATTAGACGTTCATGTAATTACTAAAGAGAATTGATATAATTTCAAAGTAATATAAGAGAAAACAGTAGAATAGATAAATACGGAATTGATAGCAATTGAAACTAATTATAAACATGATAACAATTAACGTATAACAATAATTAATTTATATATTCCTAATATTCTGTAAAACAAGTAGTGTTACTATAATCTAAGTTCTTTTAAATGACTATCACATATATATGTTAGTGTATCTAATAGTAAATACAGTTTAATATATATGCAACATTGGAATTCTTATAACGTTTTATGTTACATTTTCATACTAGCATATATTAGTAATCAAAACATTACGATTACACTATTAATGGTAATAACAACATCATGTTCTAATGCAATAAATGTTATAGTTAGACAATAAAAACTCTGGACTTAAACATTATTTTGATGTCATATTTATGTGTATTTTACTTCATTTCCAGTTCATATTTATTATTGTGAAAGTAAATAATAAATTTATATTTTGTCATAGTTTTAGTAATATGTTATAATTGCTGTAAGTAATTGTATATTGATTTGTATTTATTTAACGTATATATCACGCATATTATTAGTCATAAATCAAGCCGTAGAGAATATATTTATATTCTTTCGACATTTCAGAAGTGCTAGCAAAAGTCTATTTAGATAATGTATATATATTCAATTTGTATTGAAAACAAGATTTAAATTTATACAAAAAAAAACGTTTTACATATTTATGAAAAGTATTTAGTCCAAAAAGTGAGTCTACTTACAACATGATTCCCGTTCTGGTCCTTGACGCACTTGAGCACGTGGCCGTCGAGCTCGCGCACCACCTCCTGCTGCTGCTCGGCGGGGATGGATTCCAGCGCCTTCTGTATGACGCGGCAGCCGTACATCTGCAGCGCCAGCGCCAGCACGTGCCCGCGCACCTGCAATATCTGCACTTATAGTACACAACTACACACGCACGCGCCCACATCATCGTGCCAACAGATGGCCCGTTAACTTAACGAGATGAATAAAAAGAAAAATAATTTATGTTTTTTTCTTTCAAATTATAGATATTTTTTAGCCTCACGCTATATAAGTCACATCATTCCCCATTTTGTGCTTAATTTTCGTCACTGCATGTATGTTGAGTCGCGAAACTCAACGAAGTGTTTTGTTTTCAAAGCGAGGAAATGAAAATACTTCACTCCCCCAAGTGGAAATCGCAACCACAATCGTCGCATTTACAGCCATGAAACCCACTCCGCCACGTCGGCCCAATTTCATATATGATTCACTAAATGGTCATTCATTTGGTCACGACTCAGATGAACCGTTAACTTACGAGATGAATAAGAAAAATGGCCTTTTTAAATTATTAATCAATATTAATAATAACGGATAACCAAGACTTAATGATGTTATTATATGATCAGATCGAATCCGCTAATTTTGCTAGTTCAGTAAGGAAAATGTTTTAATTTTAAAAAAAAACTTTTTAAGTATATTTGATATATATTTTAATTTTGAAATATTGGAAAGCATTAATAATTGATAATAAAAAATACCACCAAGTACGATGGAAATAAAAAAAAAACCATATTAATGTAGAGCTACAAAAATGTAATCTCGTAAATGACGCTGACCACAAGATTAACAATTTCCATTATCAACAAATTGTCATCATCTAACAGGATCTCATGTTGACCAATATAACTGTGTTAAAACTATGCATTTATCATCAAATGTTTCTATTTTTTTAGCGGCCTTTCACAATTGGATGTTTTCGCTTTTCTATAGTAACAAAATCACTATTTTAATCATCAATTTTCTTAAAGTCTTAGTACCACAGCGTTCAAAATAAAGTATGCATTTTCTCATTGAGAAAATAAAGAAAGATCCGTATATAGTCAATTGCCTTGAAGTGAGTATTCTCGATAACCTTTTTCCCTCTTCGCAATTTAATGCCAAAAAAAAACAAGAATTTTATAGGACATATTAGAAAGAATTGTTTATTTTTTTTATTATTGTGTAATTTAATCCTATTAGGTTTTCCTGTTCGTAATCTGGGGATAATCTCCAAGTAATACTTGTCTCCGACCTAGCCTTAAGCAGCCGAGTCAATCGTAAGTCAAGGTTTTATTTGGTCAAGAATTGCTAAAGACGTTATCGTTATGTGTTTCTAAAATGATTAAGACCGGTTTTGTTTTGCTTTCAAGTGTATTTATAGAAACATCGCATGGTGTGATTTTCTTATGTTTTCCCATACAAATACACTTAGTCGAGGATAATTACTTGAATATTGACCTAATTACAATAAACTTTGCAATTATAGCAATAATGACGCATTACGATTTTCCTTCATAGTTTCTCTAACTTATACAGCATCCTCGTAGAAATAATAAAGAATCTTGAACGATTTAAAGATAAAATAGGATATATTGATTGTGTCATAGTTTGATATAGTAATGTAGTTCAAAGTTATTCTGTGCTACGTAATAAAATAATATCTATTATATTCTATTACATAAGAAACCAGTACAATTGAAAATCAATGAGCATTGTATTATTCTTAATAATGGTTAAAATATACGCGTCACTTACACATCGTCGTCGTACATTTATAAATTATATTTTCAACACGCAATGTCTCCAGAATTCGGCGGAGAGTGGGGGGACCGAGTGTTGACATTAAGGCCTCTGCCTACCCTGCTGCGTGCGAGATTACAAATCGAAGTCGATTATACTACAAAAGATTATATATTTATTCCGTAAGATATCAGTATACATTACCTTTTGAGCTAGTGTTGTCTTCTGTTCCGGTGTACCAAATTCGAAAAATTTTTGAATAACATAATTTCCAAAAACGTCCGTCATTAGACTGTAGGCGGCACCGATTATTTCATTGAACACCATTTGTTTCTCTTGAACTGTTGCTCTTTCTAATTTTTGCTGTATAAACCTGTAATAAACATTATTTAAATGAGAGAATGCTTTACAAACCATTATCAAACCTGTTGACCGATTGATCACCTACCTATTTGAACAAGTCTCTAAGAGGTCGTGCTGATCGAATTACGCGAGACGCGAGCAAACTCCGACCAGTCATTTCAAATATATTTTAAATAAACACTTTTCACTTCTCGAATATATTTATAATGGTTTGTAAGGTGACAGAAGTATAAAGTTTAAATCCTATTCACGGCACATAAAGCACTAATAAGTTTTTTTTTGTTAATATAATTATTTTTTATTATTACAAACAAAGATAAGTTTTGTTAATATTTAGGTAAGAATATTATGTCAAGGTTGAATATAAATAATTATCCTATAATATTTAGGTTATATGTTATATACTTTAAAAAATACAAAAAGAAGTAAACAAATGTAAAGTGTCTTAATTCTCTACTCTGCGGGGGACACGGTCAAGCTAAAAAAGGACGTAGGTAACCGTAAATACGTGTGCGAAACCCACCTAGATCCATGTTGATCCTGCGAGAACTCAACAATATGATTGGCGAGGTCCCGCAGCTGCAAGTTGGGGAAGCGGTTGTTGCGGAAGTCCTCGAGCAGGCGCGAGCGGCCCGCCGCCGGCTTGTCGCCCGCCACCAGCGCGCCCACAGACCCCACGCCCACACCCACCCCCACGCCCACACCGCCGCCCACTAGTTCTGTATATTATTGAGGTTTATGTTGAAAATGAGGATATCATGGCACAGTAGAACAACGCCTGACGGTTCACATTCGGAAGGAACGAATTAATTCTCATCCGTGCCTCTCGTAAAAATAAGCACGACTTTCAATTCCGACTTCCATTACTCAATACATAAAATCAAATTACATAAAGAATACTAGTCAACTACATAAAGTTAAATATTCAAGCAGAAATTAATGAATAAAGAAAATTGAGTGTCGTAACACTAGGTTCTCTCTTTTTCCTCCTGTGCCTCCTTTTCTACTCATTTTACACCGCATAGCGGTGTGTGTGCATGTAAAATGAGTAGAAAAGAATAGATCAGTCTTTATATATGCACATATATAAAAATAAACTAAAATGAACTATTACATCAATGTATTATTTATTTAAAAGAAAAGCCCATCGGAGTCGCAACAATTGAATTACAAACGTATTACGAATATTAGGTGTAAATAAACGTAGGTACTAACAATATATGCAACAACAAATAGCACGCACTGATTTCTGTATTAATTAATTAATAATGCAAGATTTCATTTTTAACTTACGATCGGAACGTGTAAGGTTATTTGTTATGCATTTACGTGATGCAAGACGATTGTATTGCGGTTACTCGCTGCAGTTTAAGCCGTCGCGTCGGTTAGGAACTGGTATCCATCCAGATATATGAACACGGAGGCAATTTATAACAATTATTTTCGTTCAAAACAACTCGTACAAATGAAACGCCTCTTGTTTAAAATGTACAATGTCCGTCAAAACAAGGACTGTCCCGAATTTCATAGCTTTTGTGCTCATTTAAAAAGCCCCGAGGTTGTTCTGTCGTGTTGTGCGATGTTTAAATATGAAATACCAAAAAATAGGCATCAGAAGTAATGACAAAACTAAACATTTAGTATTACACAAAAATATACAATATGCTATTGACCGTTAATATATATCAATATGTACAAATGAGAATACGTTTAAAGGAAGAAGCTAACAGACATATATATTTATATATACACATAACATATACAAGTGTCACACTGCTTGCGAATAGCTGTAAATACATCGATCTAACGCCGTACCAACCTGAGATAGTTCCGACTCCACTGAGTTTGCTCAATAACGATGATGATGATCCGAACATTCCTCCATTCGTCGTCAGGCCTTGCGCTAAACTGTTGACGGCTCTGCAACATAAACAAATATATGTTCGAATCTACAATACGCACGTTTTCAGACACGTAGGACCTAATTTAAAAAAAAATATGAAGAATGTCAGCTGACCATGCTTCTATTTAAGAATATCGCAATGACTGTACAAGGGACTACGCGGTGCTCTACGGTAATTTACAAAGCTATATACAATGTTACCGCTGAACAATTCGCGTCACACGCGTCTGTCTACGTCACGCCGATTTATATACTCAAATCAAAGTGACATTATAATACTATCTACTACTAAATTTAGTTTCATTTTATGTTTATGTATAACACAAGAATGTACACATGTTGTTTGGGCTGTGTGTACCTGTACTTGGCGGTCTCGGCGCCGGGTGCGGCGGACACGGGGCGCAGGCCGACGGGGCCCAGCGCGGCGCCCAGCGGCGGCGACAGCGGCGAGGGCCCCCACTTGCGCGCGTACTCGTGCAGCGCGCCCACGCCCACGCCCACACCCACCGCGCCGCCCAGCTCCAGCGAGTCGCGCCGCGTCGACACTCCGCCTGCAACAACATACCTCTGCGCTCCACTCGACTGCCACTGCACTCCGCCCAACTCTGTACACGAGCTTATGTACAAATTTGAACTTGGACCTAGTCTAAACTATTTATTTACAAATTATATTTTCCTTGAATGTGGGAAAATATCTGGTCTATTGGTCGTATATTACAATTTGTTTAAATATTAATAATGTTACGTACTTAATTATTTATTTACACAAGTATACTGTAAGTTTTCAACGTAGTCTAGGAGACTAACTACTGCAAAATTTTCATGTATGATTAATAATAAAGTAGGTACATAGGAGGTACTCATGTATTTAAAAGTAACAAATTAATAGAATTAAGGTATAAATTATGATAATTATAAGCAATTATTAGAGATGTACAAGGAGTTATTTACAGCAAAACACGTAACTCTGTGATATAAACTGATAACTTCATGCATTTTACTACATTAGTATTAAAACATAATCAAATTTTACTTATATGATAAAAATGATTTTTTCTTTAAGTTTTAATTTAAAATCACAAGAGAAACATACAATTACGAAAATATAAAATAGATAAAATTATGAAAATTATAACAGTGTATGCATATTTAATTCACTTTAAATTGAAAACCAGTTTTTTCATCCTCATTTTAGTTTTATGACACAATGTTTAACACAAGACAAATAATATAATTTTATTCAACATAATAAAAAAAACTATCGGTAGAAAAACATCAACATTTTGGTTATGTAATTTGATCATCTGCAATACGCCGCTGGTCCCGACATTGCAGTTTCGAATACAATTAAGGCGTTAGTGAATAAGAATTAAATTGAGTAGACCTGAATTGATTGGTCGGTTATGAGTTATGCCGAATTTTTCTTCGGTACTTATACGATTTCACTTCTGAAATATTCTCTCAAATTTTTCATTTTGCCAAGTTTACGCGATGTTTGCGTCATTGTTTATCTACATACTTGCATGCAAACTAGACATTTTGTTGAAATTAAAAATATTTTTCATTCGTTCTATATTTTTGTAGAAAGTAAACTTTCTAAATGTTGGAGTACCTACTTTTAAGAATATAACTTAATTAGTTCCAGTTATTAAATCTACCGAATGAATAAACCGTTTATTTCACTTTAATTACACTATTGTAAAAGTATTACTAATTTATGTCGTTACTTCTAGTTTTTTATTACTTATATATATATTGATCTAAATTCATGAATCCTACCGCTTTTGCCTATAGGTAATAGGATATTGTGCGAGGATGAATATTTTTACACATATGAAATAAGCAATAACGTACCGGGCTGCGGCTGCTGCTGCTGCTGCTGCGCGGAGGCGGGCGGTGCGGGCGTGGCGGCAGGGTGCGCGGGCGCCGGGTACTGGCGCGGCGCTAGCACGCCGCCCGGCGACACTAGCCGCATGGGGGTGCCGTTGCGCGCGCCCATCACCAGTGAGCCGGGGTCGTAGTACGGGATCACGTACTGGCCCTGCCCATTCACCTGCTGCTCGCCCTGCTGCGGAGTGAGCGGCCGCCGCGGCTGCTGCGCCTGCTGTTGTGCCGGCTGCGCCACCAGCCCTGGGTACACGCCCCACGGCGCCACGCCGTAGTACGGCGGCACGCCTGTGATCAGAGCGCTCACGTACGGCGCGCCCTCCTGCCCCGCGTTGATCACGTACGGAGCCTGTGTGAAGGCCTGCTGCGCGGCCAGCTGTTGCTGCAGTTGGAACTGCTGTTGCTGCTGCTGCTGGAGCAGCTGCAGCTGTGCCGCCGCCGCCTGGCCGCCGGCTGCGGCCGCTTGTTGTGATCGGAACAGTTGCTACAACAAAACAGAAACAAACATACAATACACGTCGTAAACAATAAATGTTGATTTTAATTGGTAATGGATTACATCCAACAGAGATTGATGTTTATTCATAAAGACGTTCTATGACATGACATCTTACGAAACGAATATTGATTAGGTCGTTCGTTAGTGATAACGAAATAGTAGCTAAATAGCAACGTTTGCTTAAAACACTTTGAAAATTCACACAGAAAACAATAATAACAGACTTGTTTGGGCCATCTTGTTACGCGAACCAGATGGTAACTCTTTATATGTTTAATTAATAGAGAATCGTATCGTTTACACTTTTTTCTCTGAGGTTGCAGCGCTCGAGGGCTACTCGCCGTGAAGCGCGCTAATTAACACAATCGCTTAAAAACTTAATAACAAGCCACAACCCTGTCTGACGCATATGCCGCTGCTGGTTACTGCTATTATTTTTTATCTCGCTCATAGGAATTATCCGCAATTCCGTTTTGATATTAAATAGTTTAAATTATTCTTAACAAAAAAAACAAACAAACATTAAATAAAGTATTTCTTTGTTTTATATAAGTTTTGTAGAACATTAAAGTCCACGTCTTGTCGTAAATCAATAGTATACAGATATAGTTGAATGGCATTTAGATATTTAGAATGAGGTGATTCACAGCGACGAGAGCGTAATCCGAATGTGATGTCATCGCGCACGGGCGGGCTCCATTTACCTGTTGAGAGGAGATTAGTTGGCGGGGCTCCAGGGCGGGCGCGCACGCCACCACTGTAAACACAGTGATACATCGCGCACAACTCTGCGCGCCACCTGCCCACTCTCCTACGACTACATCTTAACAAATCAACTAGTAACCTTGCCACTATATGTTTAGACAAATCTTATAAATTCCTCGTTGTTGAGAAGTTTTTATAGACACCTGGGAAGTTGTGTTTATCCGAAATACCATCAACTTATTTACCAGACTCATCTAACAAATGGAACAGTCAGATATTTATAGGCGAATTCTTCTTACTTTTATTTCCTTACATTTTAACTACCTACTACTTAAATATAATAATATACAAGTATACTCCAACAAACTCCCCCACTCACGTATACAATTTGGGGTAGAGGTATACGCAATACGCAAATTTTGAAACAGATGCCGGCTATCATACTAATTTTAATTACCGCGCTCCTATTACTACCGCGACGCCTATTTTATTTTTCATTAGCTAATTGACACCCAATGATAATCTGAAGTCGTAACTTCACAGGAGAGGGAAGTGGGGGGACCGAGGGGGACTGTCGTTTGATCTCGCAGCGCGACTTTTGCTTCTCGCACAACAATTTAATTCATCAAGGCGGGTGGGTGCCGGTGTAATCTGTGCACGTGCGCAGAGCTGGGCAACTTGACCGGCGTGTCGCCGAGTCGGCCGCAGGAAGGTGGCAGCAGGCAGGGCGAGGCGCCGTCTCGCATTCAATTAGACGTTCAGTAATCCGGCTGCGGCGAGCTTCGATACCAATTACAGGGTTATTAGTGACGGCACGCTCGTGCACGTCCCTGTCTGCTCATCTGATGCTTTGTGCGCTTTACCTTTGCTGCTACTACGAAATCCCCTTTATACTTTAAGTTCTACACTAACATAAAATTTGAAATTTTTAATAAAAAATTCTTATTTGTAAGAGTATAATAGGTAGTTTGAGTACACATATATTCTTTTTTTTCGTATAAAAAAAACATGTCCGACTCGGGGAACGAAAATTTGGAAAGTATGTCCAGTAAAAATGGGAGATACTAGATGGATGTGGAAAGGCGAATACGGAGTTAACGGAGCTTTACCTGCATTGATGAGACGGCGAAAAGTCAGCAAAGCTACACACTTGGTCGTACACAATATACCGACGCCGTTATATGGCAGCGAAACGTGGGTATTACAGAAGAAGAATGAAAGAAAGATGAATGCCGTGCAGATGCGATCTTTTCATAGGAAAAGCGGAATCAGCTAAGCTGACCGAATCCACAATGAAGAGATACACAGAATGGCAGAATATCATGGTGACAATCAAGAAGAACGTGCTTAGCTGATTTGGGCACGTCGAACGAATAAATGATTAAAGAATTTTCTAAAACCGTACAGTACAGTACAGTATCGAAGATACTGGAGGAAAGTCACGTAAAGAGCAAGAAGACCCCCTGGAGGGCTTGTATGAAGAGGTTGATGATAGTGGACGCAGACGAAAGAGGTATGTAGAGACCGTAGCGTTTGGCGCTTCGTTCTCTCTGACCCCTAGGGACCCCGCTAGGGATAAAGCGTGAAGCTAAGTAAGTTTATTTCTTTGCTCTGGTAACGGGACACAGCGCAGCGTTCAATACTGCAATATGCAATGCCTCAAGAATTCGGCGGAAAGTGGATAACTACAATGTTTTAATGGAAAATGGAGTGGCTTAACATTAGGTTCCAGGTTCCCTCTGCCCACCCCGCCTCTTGCTATGTGCCGGGATAAAGCGTAAAGCTAAAAAAGGAATATGATGATAATACCTACTGGTTATTACATTCTGTAATGTGTACGTAAATTATGCAAAATACTTACCTACAAAGTACAAGTAAATTAATTTTACCTTCTATAATTGAGTAATAAAAATGTGGTATTTTGTAATTATTTCAAATGCCCAACTGATGAACAATGCGCATTTTATATGCCAAAAAATATTGAATAAAGTAGAGCTACTGTACTGTACTGTAAGTATTACGTTTCTTAAAGTTTCAATATATCTATCACCTTTTTTACATCTCTAATATCCCTATCTATATCCATACCTATATTATAAATTCGAAAGTAACTCTGTCTGTCTGTCTGTCTGTCTGTCTGTCTGTCTTTTCCGCAATCAGGGCCAAACCGCTAATTTAATTGTGATAAAATACTCATATAGAGATACTTGAGGGTCCCGGGATGAACATAGGATACTTTTTTTTTCTCATATTTGTAATATTTTCGTTATATACCAATATATTAAAATAATTAATTTGACAAGGAATTTATTCCGCCATGTTAATAACAATCGTCGCTACGCGTTGCTAAGCAAC
>JAKRZM010001312.1:59155-155929 GCA_036379175.1 Heliconius cydno galanthus | reverse complement strand
TTAATCAATTAAAATGCAGTTTTCACTATTGTATTTTAGTAAATTTCCACTAACATCGAGTGACTGTTTTATTTCAATAGTCTAACACGACAATTTGTATTGATATAACTTTTTTACAGATTGTAATAATAAAAAAACTTCATGCTAAGGGAAGTTTGACAAAATATTATTGTGAAAGCTTCTTTCAAAACAGTTAAGCCGTTTCTGAAATTAGCATACACAAACGCTTAGACAAATTGACAAAAAAATAAACTTTTACATTGTTAAATGCCCCGAAAAACAATTTTTCTTATATATATTTCATGTAAAGACACCGATCAGTTACAACTTAATTAAAAGTAAAAATAATATATAGCTACTATAGATGTGTTATTTGATTTTATTTTAAAGATAAAACAATGGCATATCATTTCATATACTTAAAAATACACGTTTTTAGATCTAAATGTATGTCTAAAGTATATTAATAATTACACTTCGGTGTCCAAAATATTCGTTTTCTATCTTAGAAACTTTAAGGATACAAATTTTGTCTGTAAAATGTATCCATTTGCTTGATTAAATGTGGCAGGCACGAATGCAACCGAGCTTATACAAAAAGCAAATGAAATCGATATCTTACATGTGTGCTCTAGTATTTGCTTGCCAATGTCGATTTGTGAAAATATTTGTAGGCTGTGGAGATGTGTTCGACGGTAGAGAAAGGAAACGTACTCCTCCTTATCTATGAGGAGCTAGGAAATTTTTCGAGGAAAAAAATAATATAGAGGCCAGTCCTGTCCTGGCGTAGGGGCACAACGTTCAGTTCGATTTCTACTCGAGGAAATAAAATATCTGTATCGGAATGGATTCGGAGTGGGGAATAAGTGTCTTAATGGGAACGGAGTGTCTTAACACTACTAGATTACAAGATTTCCTCCTACCTACCCGGCTATTTGTGGGATTTCAGCTAGAAAACATATCGTCACTACATAATATTTCATCATTTGTATACATTTATATTGTGTTACAGTAGTAGGTTATTTAAATTTAGTAATAGCCACCCGTCCAGTAACAGGAGGAAAAGGAGCAAACGAAATATTAAGGATGCAAAGGTGGTGAAAATATGAATATATTACACAGCAATACGAGCAAAGTAATCACACGCACGCAAGAAAACGTTACTGCGCCGTACGAATAGCACTGTACGGATATTTGTAAAACCTATAATTCACCCACATGGACTTTCATTTAGGCTCATTTTTAGAACAATAAATTTCACGCAAAGAAATTACATATATTTTATGAATTCTTTATATCCATTAATAATCGTTTAAGTATAGGTGCTACTTTTTGTGTGTTTATTGATGGCAAGTTGTATCCGGCATAACTAAAGTATAAATCAAAACATCTTACTATTAATTGTTTTAAGAATTCTTCGAAAATATTTATCATGATTTATTTATAATAACACTAAGCACTTATATAATGGTAAATCAATGCTATATTCAATACCAAATGGATTCCAATCTTTTTCTATAAAAATAAAACCTGTATCTATATATTTAACAGTAGTCATACTATTCTCACATTAAGTAACTGTCTCTAGATTTTAGTACGATGACCCCTAACGGTATTTCTATTTAAGTTTAGTTATTGTTCTTGAGAGAGAATTACCAAAATAAACATATAGAGATATGCGTTACGAATTATCCTAAGTTATTAAAATAAATATTTCAACCACCTCTTACGACTGCGATGTTAGGATATGACGTTTTGCAGAACGGAGACAGTAAGATGGTAGAGGTGAATGTACGCGCAAAGTGTGCCACACGCCGGAGAAATACTTCGGAGTGGATACCGTTAGTGGAACGCGGTCAGGCCGGCAGCGGTACCGGTGTTCGTGTCTGCAAGCAACTCTGCAACATCAACACTTAATCGTGTTTTAATTTAAAACCCTTATATATGGCCACTTGAATAAAATCAATAGTTAAATTAAAAGAAAAATCTTTAAGGTGCGGCGAGTGCGCTTACCGAGGTTTCCGTAGCAATTTCAGGATTGTANACATCACCACTTAATCGTGTTTTAATTTAAAACCCTTATATATGGCCACTTGAATAAAATCAATAGTTAAATTAAAAGAAAAATCTTTAAGGTGCGGCGAGTGCGCTTACCGAGGTTAGCAATTTCAGGATTGTACGTCGACGGGAAGTTCATTTTACAAACTGAAATTAACTATAAATAAGTTTGTAATATATATATATTTTTTAATAAGTCCTATAAATTTCCACTTCGGATTTTTTCTTTGTGTTGTAAATTCCCACTTCTTACCAAATTTCATAACTGTAGGTCCACGGGAGATAACCCTACAGATTTTGGTTATGCATCAATTTTTATATAAATGCAGCAAAATCGATGCACAAATGTTCGTATTTTTTAATTGCATTGACTTAGAAGATAGGTTTTTCAGAACTTTAAGGGATCATAAACGTCCATTCTATTTCGAGAAAAATGGTCTTTCACAATAATATGTTGTGATTTTACCTTTTAAGGTACAGAACTCTGAAAAATAATAAGAGCCTGGGTTAAAAGATTAAAACCTTCAATTAAGCAGCCAAATTATATTGAATTTGTACGACGGTGATTAGCAGGTACGTCAGCAAGTTGCTGTATAACGCAGTAATCGGAGCGTTTCTAATATCTACTATCTACACTTTGACTCGGTTTCACCGCACGCTTCTTGCCTCCGTTCTTATTTATCCGTTTTGCGAAATCGTTTGAAATCTGATACCGTTCAAGCGAGTTATCGAGACTCTAGGTTCTCACGAAACTTCACACGGACTTTTTGCAGATAGTGGAGTTGCCTATTGAATTCCCCTTATTATTGTTCCAAGATGAGAATCGCTATCGTTTTACTTGACAACAAAAAACAAAGCAAAGCGAAGTAAAACTTACTCGCGCATATCTAAATTCAAGTACGATTTCGTCGTAATACTATATCGTAGACAGAGCTGTTCCATGGTAATGAGGGTTTAAAGCGGACAAATGAATATTTTTCATAATAATTGCGCTGGATGCAGCAGCAGGGCAGGTAAGGCGTGAAGCGCGGCGGGCGCGACAATTTGCATCACAAATACGGGTGGCGGCCGCGATGCGCCCCGGCGCCCTACGCCCGCGCGCGCGGCCGCTGCGGCTTCCACCCGTATCAGACAATGTCACAATCAACGTCGCGTGGACGCTTTTTGGCCTTTATGTGATTGCCGATTGTGGTTCACCACAAATGTGACTAAGATTTATTTAACTCCGCGATTTCTAATTTTTTCAACACCCATTATTAATAATTTAATAGCTACAGAAATAAACCGTAATACTTATCATGTAGAATGTGAAATAAAAGGAATCCAACTAAAATTAGTATGTTAGCATAGTCCCGCAGAAATGGCAATCTATTGCATAAAGCCTATCGTATATAACGGTCGTTTGTTCACGAAGAGAAAAGGTAATGCAAGTAAAAGCAGCCAAGTTGAGAAGCGATGAATTAATAACGAACTTCTCCCGCGACGCGTGATGACGGCCAACAAGAGTAGCGCATTAGACGCCAACGGAAATTCACCAAAATCTCCCCTAATTACCGTCAGATACTTTTTCTCGGTAATTTTTATTCAAAAATAGAAATATACCCCAACTTATTACTTTTAAACTTTAGAGAGATTGTAATTTTTTGTACGAATTAATCAAAATACATTAAATACTTGGAATGAAATAATTAATAGTATGATATTTGAAATATATTTACATAAACATAAACAAAACAATAAAAAAATAAAATATTTATAAAGAGAAAAGATGTTTGTTTTTAAAATGTTAAGTTAGAAAACGGCCATGAAATATGATGACTACTTCTGGTAAACGATGCAATCAGGGAAAGATTTATAAGATTTACCTTATCCGTTACTCTACCTTTCTTCTTGCATAAAAATTGTTAGTGTAATTCATTATACTTTGTCATAGTTAGGTTTTTAGGATTTCGTGCAAAAAAAAATATTATATTGCTTAAACACTGACATAAATTAATAAGTAAATTGCTATAAGTATATATAGCAATTAATATATTACGTTATTTTAATTTTTCCATTTTACAAATAGGACAGCAATTATCAGTTTTAAAAATTTTCTAAAAAAAACGGAAACCATTTACAATATCTTCAAAATTTTTTAAACGTTTTATACTTTATTAATACACTCGTTGGATGATGTCAATCATAACATAACAAAGTAATTTTCTTAATAGCGGAAGTACATGTAAATGGCAAGGTAGGCAGGCAAGGTAAGCTAAGAAAGGGGTTACTACGAGACGGTTTCACAATATTGAAATAAATCTCTCATGGAATGACTTGCCTGGAAATTACCCGGTGGCGTAAGGTCTACGAAATAGGTGGAAAAGCGGCTCTTAATTAAATCAAGTGACGCGTCTCGTACGTTGCTTCAATCACACGACCTCAATAAACCCGAGCTTCCGACGAATCTGCTCCTTTCATGCTACCTTACTTGTATACGACCAGGATACCGGTACTTATAAGACACATGCAGCGCACAGAATATTAGGATTTGAACAATTTACAATTAGTTCTTCATATCTTAATTGCGTGTAAAAGTAAGTAGAAAGTAAATACAGACGAAATGTCATACAAACAATTTTAACTATAATTAATGAAAAGGAATAAAATCTGTAAATTTGTCTTTATCATTATTTTATTTTTCATCAAAACTGGATAAAAAATGGCGAAGCATACCCATTCAATACGAAAAGCCTCTTAAATGAGCAATAAGTGGAAATTGTGCTGTGTTTTCTGGCTTTTTTAATAACACATAGAAAAGTGTTTACTGTAAATTTTATATATTTTATGTACACGCTGTATCCTACACATAGCAGGGAAGGCACAGGGCACCTTCCATATTCCTTAGGCATTTTATGTTCAGTGGCGTAGCTCAATACCTCGTACCCTCGCGACGAATTGAAAATATTAACTATTTCATTCCCTCGAATGGGAATCGAACCTCCTGTTCCTGTGCTACGATAGACCATACAATTAAATTTTATGTTACTTCTTAATATTTATAGTTAGATAGCTAATAGTAATAGTATAATTTAAAAAAAACTTACTTTACACATACTTTTACTTAAAACTGTATCAATGTACATACGTTCAACCACAAATTTCATGAAAGTTTACCTTAATAAGCTAACGTCTATGCAAAGCCGTGCCCTGAAATTCAAGTCACATNTTCCTTAGGCATTTTATGTTCAGTGGCGTAGCTCAATACCTCGTTACCATAGCGACGAATTGAAAATATTAACTATTTCATTCCCTCGAGTGGGAATCGAACCTCCTATTCCTGTGCTACGATAGACCATAAAATTAAATTTTATGTTACTTCTTAATATTTATAGTTAGATAGCTAATAGTAATAGTATAATTTAAAAAAAACTTACTTTACACATACTTTTACTTAAACTGTATCAATGTACATACGTTCAACCACAAATTTCATGAAAGTTTACCTTAATAAGCTAACGTCTATGCAAAGCCGTGCCTTGAAATTCAAGTCACATTATACGACTAATTTCAGAAAAGGAATACTGTTACCACACTGAATTCACGGCAGTAAACTTCAATAAATAGAAATTTCACAAAGGTCGTCCGTCGATTTAATTAAATTTACGATTTATTATAAAACATGCATTTATAGATTAATGCGAGTTTCGACTTCCCTGCAAAATAAAAGAAAATAAACAGAGTAAAGTGGGTAAAACAAATAATAAAAAAGGGGTGCTGCAACCCTGCGGGGCAAGTCGACAATAACTAGTGCAGTGGCTGCGCACCGATCGCACTCATTATTTCCGTAACGAGCTCACGACAAGCGCCGCCCGCTCCGCACTCTCCGTCTCCGGGTCCCGGTAACGGCAATTAATTAACTGACTAAACGGTATGGTGTTTTACATTGTGATGTTTACGCAACTCTCGAGCGATAATGTCGCCCGCCATTGGACAGTGCAACCTTCGCTTCGCATTAATTAATAAAATATTATTAGCGCGACCCATCTCACTAAAAAATTAAAACACTAATTATTGAGCTCGTTATAAAGTTCACTGCATACAAATTGCTTATTTGCACAAGGAATAGATATAAATAGCGACAATTGTATTTGCTGCATAAAGTACCTACCTATATATGTTTAGTGTCGCCATTAGCAAAAATTAAAAACAAACAAATGTGTTTTCTCATTAAAATAAGCGGAAACACACCCAAGAATAATGGAGAAGCAATAAAAGGAATACAAATTTATTGTTCCCGAGACTCGTGAATCAATCTGCTCGTAATCTTCAATGAGATTATAAGTGGAAGCAGTAGGTACTTTTACGTTGTCATAACGTGTAACGTCGTGGGGATCATGAAAATACAACCCCACCTGAAAAAGTGAGTTATGTCTTCATTTCGTAGCATCATCAGACCAGCCTTTTTGCACATCTCCATGTCGTAACATCTGGCAGTCTCCGTTACTTAAATTAGTTAACAATGACACATATTGCTGGCAAACAAACGCCCAGGATTCCTAAATAGCACGCCCGCTATTCTTAACTATCGCCGCCACACCGGTGAGCATGCGTCCACTGATTCATACACACCTCAAGGTGCTATCAGATGGGAATGAGCACACTTCTTAATTTAACAATTTTGCAATGCACATTGTTTTATTCTTACATCCAGGTATCAATTAAAGAGAACCGACGCCCTATCACGTGTAAAGAAGTTTATTATAATTCAGATATGAAAATCGGCGTAAAATAGAAAATAATGATTATCAAATAGAATGGCCTTACGTCCGTCCGAGAGGCATGTGCGCGTATCGAGAGCTATTGCGTGTTGTATAACTAGCGACTCGACTGAGGACATTGATCTCGCGCTTGAACTTGAAGTTACTGGTGATAATTTTCACGTTATTTAAAATTAATAAACAAACTTTATATTATGGTGTAATTAAAATTCTCATTAGTTCTGTCAGTATGAGGTGGGTGAGTGCTATAAATATTTAAATTCCCGGTTGAAGAGCAACCGTGACACGAGTATTATCTACAGGAAAATAATTTTCCAGCACGTCAGTGTACCAAACGTTGCCCGGAAATTGTAGGAAATTGCAAGAGAAAATGAATCCGACGGTTTGAGAGGTCCAGTTGAATCAGGCTAAAGCTCCCTACATAAACACTTATATTATACTTTATAGTGCTAAATTTATCTGTTTTACCGTAAACTATATTAAAATATTATTTGACAATCAAATAATGCTGAGGTATTTACATAATTGGCTTCCATATATTGTTAAGAAGCACTCATTTTTAATAATTCATACAAGCAGATATAAGAAATGTGCGAACTGGCATAAACCAAAAAGGAACAGAAATATAAAAGAGCTCTCCATCAATCACACGAACAGAGCCCTGAGCTTCCGGACGCGGCCTGGCCGAGCGAAACATTTCTTTGAATAATGAATATACAGGTGGGTAGGTATCGTGTGCCCTGTAACTGGACGTGATATATGCCGTCGTCGACCGCATGCATAATTTCACTCATTTTATGTGGTTAATTGTCGAAAATGACCGCAAGTGAAATATATTACAACGTGGCGGACGCCAACGCCGCTACGTGACGGCTAATGTATTCTACGGCCCTAGCGCTCCGCCTTCACCTTCGCGTCGCCTGGCTCTTTGTAGGGTTGTGCTATACGAGCTCGTATGTACACGCCGGTTACCCATAATGCATACGTTTAAGTTGACACGTGTTTGATGCAAATTATTCTGATATCATTATAATATAAGCGACATTTTATACTTATTTGTTCTATATTTTTATACTAAATCGCAATAAAATGCAAAGTTTGCACATATATATCAAGGTTAATGTTGTTTAGTTCTAATTAAAACTATGATATATCAGATATCGTATGTTAGAAAAAACTTTCTTTTTGTTTTTATATTCTAAGAGAGATAGATTTACTTCTTGATACAAAATCAGATAACTAAAGTGGTAAGTAAAAGATCAGTAGAATATTTTCATTGTTTACATATGGTGATAATTTGTAGGAAAGTTCTAAGGCTAGTAGTAGCCCCAACCGAGGTACCCACGCGTAGCGCACAATCGCTTCGACTCACGTTTACAATGCTGCTGCATTACAATTTTTCAAAGCAGACACAAGCGACAGGGCATAACAAAAGAGCTAGGAAGGCGCAAATAAACGAGCGTTGCGGCAAACGAGCGAGTGAGATTCATACATAGGACGACTTCCTCTTTACTAATATCTAATGTTTTTGAGCTAAGTTTTCTTTCTTAGCCTTATTCTTTTGTCTTCATATCTACAATCTATGTATTAATGTAATGTACCTACCTTATAGATGCCGTATTAATAAATATACACTCCTGGAATTTTGCGTAAAACTGGTATGAATAAGTTCTAAAATACAAAGAGCGAACTCAATTTGAGTAATGTAACTTTTGGTCTGTAAACACGAAGTTTGGAAAAGCTCTGCGAAGCGGTTTGCAAGTATCTCTACATTTAGCGCGTTTTCAGGTCGTAGAAATGAATACGGCAAAGATCGGGCGGCGCGATACAGCGACGGCCGCGACGCGTGCGGCCGGATAACCGGAGTATTGCAAATACATTTCTAAAGCACGAGTGGATCCAAAAAATAAACATCAACATATATACCTATATTTATTTTAGAATTTGCTATAATATTCTTGATATGAACGTCAATTAGATAATAACGCGTAGGTTGTGTATCTCATGTATTTTTTTAATTTTATACATATGTTTTGTATAAACATAATTATATACTTAATGTAGTATAACCAAAGAAAAGAGGAAAACATGAATTTTACATTAGTGATTTTAATTTTTATAAATATAACTCAACTCTCGGTCTCTCTCGCTGATAAATCGGGCAAGCAAAGAAATACGTACGCAATTAATTCCGTTAAAATAACTTTAATTTTAAATGTTTAAAAAAGACGAAAAACAATGATATTTTAAGCCCATAAAAGTATTTTTAAGATAAAAATTATTTACGAAAATGTAAAATTTAAGAAATTTTAAGATTTTTAAGTAATATCGCGTCATTTTTATAAAAGCTATTGTTCTCGAGGGCAAAGTACATATAGGTACAATTACAGAATAATATATTCGACATATAAATATTTCGTTGGCGTTTACCATAACGGGAAGTATAATGTTTACCAATTCAGATATATTAAAGTACACTGTAGATATGTTTCAATAATATGTACAATGTTTAATTAATAATATATAAGTTTATTAATGTATAAAAATTCAATACATATTTTATGATCGAGTAAAACACGCATACATATATATCTTAATTAATTTGAAATGGTTCTTATTTCATTGAATTGATATAATATGAAGAATTTTCATAAACGTATACAATATTTACAAGAAAATCTATAACTATTACTACCTTTTATAATGTCTGATAAAAATGTAATGTCTATTTTAGAATTGATACATCACATCACCAAAGAAAGTATAAGTTTATATATCGATGAATTTAAATCAACGCTACAACTTACAATTTGTAGTTTGAGATCTTTTCCAGCCGCCGCAGCAGCCGTTACCGAGGTAGTCACAGGGGATAACCACTGATGGAGGTTAATATAACGTTTTGGTAAAAGTTTCAAGGAAACATCCGCTTGTGCATAAGCACGCTCCAGGCACGCAGCGGTCGCGCCGTCCAGGGCCAGCGCCGGCTCCAGGAGCGCACCACCACCCTCGAGTACAACCATGATGGCCAGGTAGCCGTGTCACCAAACAGTCGGCGGACTACAAGCACTACACGTAAAGTCACTTCACAACGTACGAACGCAAATTGGAGCTACATGTCGCGCAGCACGTGGCACTCGAGCGGCGAGAGTCGCGGAACTGCCGCGTCGCTCACCTGCCGTGGCCGCGGCGGCCCGCGCCCCTCCTGCGCCGCCCACTATCTCGACAACAAACAACGTTTCTGCAGCGGCCGTCCTGCATCCTCTGACAACACTAGATACACCACTTTCAGCCTACTTTCTCGAAGACACGATCATCAAACATGGCCATGCACTAAGTCGTTTATACCATGAATGAACTTGCCTTCTTACAAACTCTAACTGTACTCTACATATATTCTGCCTTATACATTAAAAGTTTAATAATTATTAACTGTCCCATTATTTTATTAATACTGAGTTACTTACTTTTGTAATAATATAAACCCAAAAGAAACAAAGCTAATATGAATTTATTACATAAACGTATTTAATTTGGTAACGCCAGCAAGTTTCTGCAAGCATCGTCATTAATAAAATATTGATGAAGCTTTTGCGTATTATGAAATAATTCGAAATATACGTATACAAATGTGAATATTTTATAAACATTTTTAGGGTATTCAATAACCATGTTACTAAAAAGTACCCATGAAATTCTTGTATAAAAAATAAGCTTTTCATTTTCATATTGTACATTAGTACCGGTAAAATCAAATTTTACGCACATTCTTCGCAATTTTACGCAAATTTATGTATAAAAAATGTAATATCACCGACATACTCAGAGGTCAACTCAAAGCTCAAACAGGTGAACCTAAAATCTTTAAACTTTGCAGCTAGAGTCTGCCATCATAGAAATAAATTTTGGAAAATTCACTGTTAAAAAAGGAAAGTGTGCGGTGATTGTTGGAAATTATGAACTACTTTTAACCACGGAATATTTAACCGTCTTATGGAGAAAATCTGAAAATACGACAAAATTCAAAAAAGTTATGAAACAAAAGCGCCCTGAGAACAAATTCGTCATTGCGCCATCTTCTTAATTTGATACTAATTATCAACCGCAACTTGGTTTTTATTTTATCTCCCGTAAATTTGTCTGCAAAACATGAATTCCCGTTTTCGTAAGATATAGGTTCTTTTTGTAGTGTTACTATACTCTGTTGACTGATATCTACTTCTTGCCATGTATATTTTAAATGTTTCTTATTAAAACATTGTTTTAATATGTGTATGTTTTTATATATATTTGAGTATGTTTATGAATATTGATATTTTCTAACAAAAATATACTCTATATACCTATTATCTAAATTACCGAAGCGTTATTTAATATAAACGATATAATCCCTTATGCAATAGTCATTTGCAATAAATTATTAATTTAATATTCTATAAAAATAAATATTAGCATAGTTAGACTTAAATGTACCATTGTAATAATGTTAATCAACATTTACATAGGTAATAATAGGCTCGGAAAAATAATTTATAATATAATAGTAACAGTAAAAAAGTTCTAATGTAAAGAATGAATGAATGTATTATCATATGATTTTTAAAATTTTTTGTTTGTCTGTTTGTGTATGCACATCTTCGGACCTGTTAGACGGATTTAAATATATTTTTTGATTGTATAGTATAGCTATAATAAAATGGCATCTTAGCTAAAGTAGTTCTGCGTAAAATGCATTTCGCATTGACATTCAAGATGTGGAACAGCTGATGAAGGTCCGTCCATAAGGGAATGGCACATTACCAAACTTGCTCATTAAGGTAGGCTGCTAGTTTCATTAATAAATAAAAATTATTGAAAATTGAGCAAATCATGGCGCAGTGGAGTAGGGGCTAACTGCAAACGAAATGATTGTAAGTTCTATGTCTACTCGGAAAATAATATATGTATGTATTGTTTATTGTTTTTATTCTTCCTGCTCTGAGTGAACTTCAGCATACCGCGGCGTTGAATTCCGCCATTCAATACAATGTCTCAAAATTTTAATAACAGGGTGATATATAACAAAATAATTTACATTTTTAACTAAACAGAAACCAGAATAATCAGAGCAATTGATATAAATGAAATTAATTTGCCTAAAAGAATAGCGAAAGCACGCGGCGGCAACGATTAAGGCATCGGTTGCCACGTGATTCGCTCTCGAGTCCCTCGTCATTGAATAAATCAAACACTTCGTCTCAATACACAAGCAAACTTCTAAACAATTAGCAAACTCTGAATAATAATTTAGGACTTTGTTGAAACGTCATGCATTAAAATTTCAGAAGTCAACCAAATCCGTTTGTACAAAGCTATAACTACCACCATGATATCTACGCACCGACAGCGATTCCAACTTAAATCCAATTTAGAAGAATGTTCTCTTGAGGCATATATGACAAAATATTGGTAAAAGTTTGATATTTTTGTTCTCGTTCAAATTTATGATGCGTGGTAGTTATTGTTCTTGTATGTGTGGCCGTGGATGACCTTTTTCGTATTTTTTTGTATGTTTCTTATACTATACAGAAAACACTGTATTTATATTTTACCATGCTTAATGAGGAGGTCATTGATGTCAGTCGTGGCCCAGGGGCACAAGCATGTAAATGTGATAGTTTGTGAGTTCGATTCTCACTCGTGGAAATTAAATATTTAATATTTTCATCTAGGCTCCCTCCGCCTACTCTGTTACACGCTAAATACAACGTGAAGCTAACAAGAAAAGACCTAAAAATATATCAAAAGTTTAATGCCCAATTATTATTTTTTTCTATATCTAACATGATGACACAATTTCAACTACAAACAAATGGTTAAGTTTGAATGCGGGAGAAATTAATTCCATATAAACAGTAGTATTAATAGACGCAAGACAATAAGCCACCCCCGTGAACCTCGTAGTCAGCGACCTAATGTTCCGAGGCACGCGAACCAGCGCCGCGCCACAACCCCGACAGAGAGCAGCATTTGCATATGGTCGAATATAGTGAAACAAAAAGCTGTTACTAAACACCAGGTAAAAGACTTGGCACGTCAATATTTCTTAATTAATGCCGTTCTGTGTGGTATTTTAAAAGGCGTAACGATTAAACTGTACAAAATGCATAAATAAGCCAATTATAAATATTAAGTATTGGTTACGTTTTATAAACTAGTGACCTCTGCGCGGTTTTGCCCGCTTATTTTTATTTATGTCATTGTGTAATAGCCAAATTATACAATTTTAAACATAAATTATAGCGTTTTTGGTTGAAAGTGGAACAAACCATCCTCACAAACTTTCACATTGATAATATTAGCAGGATAAGATGCTACACTATTTTCGAATGATTATTCAAAAATTAAAAGCTCTAGTCCCAAACTATATATAGCAACAGTTTCTAGTTGTTGCAGTTACATGTTTATGCTCTAGCATCAGCTTTATATTGATTAATAATATCCTTAGAGAGACCAGTCGTGACGCAAATGCACAAACGTGTGACTATAACGCGACAAGTTGTGAGTCCGATTCCCACTCGAAGTGAAATATTTTCGTTCTGATGTAGAGACAAAGAGCGGCGTAGAGATCCGCCACATACCACTCAACGCCTGCAGAATTGTGAAAACTTGGAACAGAGCGTCTTAAATCTCAATTCCCTCTGTCTGTGCATATCCCTAAGTAACACTACATTAACTCTATGATAAAAAGTCAAGAGTTGTATCAGGCTTAATTCAGTGATGTCCATGACAATCTGGCATACCGAATCATTGCAATGCAACAGCTCAATTATTCACACGTCGCGGCACCGCCCGCTACATCATCCGCTCGCTACCAAATTAAAAGTAAATAACGAAATGAAAACAAGCGCGCCCGCGCCGCGAGGGACTCGCAAACCTTTTACCGCTGTCGAGTAAACAACTACCAGCTAAACACACTATCATTTTATCAGCTATCGACTATCTATTTGCGTTGCAAAAAAAAATGCATTTGCATCGATTTTATATTAAAAACATATATTTTTACATATCAATATAATAAAACATTATAAAAAGCACAACCTTAATGAAGTTTTTATTAATTAAGTTATTCAATAAAATCTTGTAGCTAGTGCACAGTCTACCGTTGTTATTACAAATAAATAGCACAACGGCAAGAACTACAAGCGCTGCCCCCAGCGCGAAGCAATTTCGAAGAACAATGCACTTGGATGAATGGGTGGTGCAAAGTAAAAAGTGTATTTGCATCATATACACATTTTGTAGTGAAATAAAAATTTTATGTTATATCTTACATATAAATATATATTAAGAATGTAAATAAAACAATCTACGAACACATTATATACATTCTATAGTTCGAATTTTATTTGTCGCATCATTAGTGAGAAACACCTGAAAAACGTTACGCAAGGCAAGACAGTAACGAGCGGCCGTAGTCATCATGGGGTAGGAAAGTAGCCCCTCACGACGAAAATTGTCACAAAGCAAACTATGTCAGGAACTGTATCATTATAATAACATACCTATACCACAACATTTAGAGACACGGGTACTAAATGCGTAATAAATATTTCGTAAAGAATTCATAATAATCTCTTGAGTTAAATTTAATACTAGTGCAGTGTTTTGGACATTAAATTCAAAATTACAATTCCATTTTTATATCAGAACGACCCGTAACCATCAAGTACTTATGAAAAGTATAAAATATATTTTGGATTATATTACAAATAAACTCTACATAACTAAAATAATATAATTATATAATAATTATGATATTATATATCCCAAATTACCTTAATGTTTTTATTTATTTCAAATGTCAATACACTCGAGGTGTTTGAGGAAGTGTTTGTTCATAATCAGAAAACTGCAATCAGAGCCGTAACACAAGTTGAATGGCCGAAGGAGCATCAGAGCGTAGCGCTCACGGCAGTATTTACACTTGTTCTTATACATTCGCTATTGAATAAAAATATCCCCTAAATAAAAAATCGAAAGTATCTCTTACATTTCATTTCTACTTTCTAATCTAGATACTTTAATTTGTTTAAATATTTAAACAATGTATAACAAAGCTAATATTTAAAGCGTGTATTACTCATACTTAAATCCTGCTCTTATACTCGTACATAAGACGATAATGGATTCTCATTTATTAACAAAGGTTCATTACGCGGGAGGTCTGTCTAATGAAGGGCGATTTAACGGATTCGTGTGACAAAGCAAATTTTATTCACAATAAAACCGGCGAATTTAAAGAACAATTACCAAAGTCAAAGCAGGTAGTATCCGAGAACAGTGCGGCGAGATGTAACAGATCGCTGGCGCAACAAAGGAGGCTTTCTCGCGGCCATTACGCGGAATGCACAGGAGGAACAGGAGGAACAGGCGTAACAGGCGTCGGTGCTCGGCATCGAGGGTGGCGCGATTAGCGTATGCGGTGCCGGTGCGCAGTAGACGGGAGGCCTCGCACCCGACTCACCCTTGGGACCTGCCCGATTTACGATTGCCGCAAAGAATATCTTCTACGTGGCGTTTTTGTGACCCACAAGTGACCCGCTAGTGACCACCACAACATTCTCTTGCTTCAATTTGGTATTCCAAACAAATATAGTACTATTTGCTAAATTTTTACAAAAAAGCAAATAGGAAATACATGAAGTGGAAGAAGGAAGGGGGTGGCGTGAAACCGTAATAAGGGCCCCCATAAAATGTTACATTAGGTAACGGCGGCTTCTGGGGCGGCTATAAATATCTCCATTCGGAAGTACGGCCAGTGTCCCGCGGGAGGACGACACATCGCTGCCAGTCGGCGTCCGAGAACGTGTTGCGCGAATAAAAACATCTCTCACCTCGCATTCTCGATGTTTCTCTTCGTACCTACTTGTACCTATCTACGAGTATATACCTACAATAAATATATCATATTTTATGAGATACTCCATCAAACAATAATTTCTTAATAGTAGATACATAAAGTCACTTCCATTTTTGATGACATTTAACTTTACTGTCACGTTTTATTATCGCATTTCAAAAATGGTTTTCGTATTACTTGAGACACATAATAAATAAACAAACAAAATATTGCTTATTATTTATAAATTAATTAACATATAATTTAATGATATTGAAGACACATTACTGCAGACGAGTAATACGGCTTTCACAAGAGAAATATTCAAGGTTTCACTTATCAGTAGATAGTGAAACTAAAGTTTATACTACATTTGTACCATCAGTGCTGGTTGGCTACTTAAACACAAGCATTAAATAATAAGTAAATAATTTCAACAGTAAAATCAACAGCACACAAGTTGAATAAGTCAAAATCATCAAATCACCTCAGTAAACGAAGAGAGAGCAAACAATGGGGGACCCTCAAATTCCTTGCGTTATTAGACAGACCTTAAAAGTTTAGAGCGGGCTTAGTTTACAGAGGTAAGCCTGAGGTTGAGTAGGTGAGTTTGTTTTTACAGCAATGTCAACACCATATTGTGGATAGAACACAGGCTGGAACAAAGAGTAATGTTGCGAATATTGTTTATAAATACAAATAAATTAATGTTAATTTAAATACAAAAAATATATACAGGGTGTCCCAGGAGCCAACGATAAAACGAAACCAGGTGATAGACCAAGTTGTGACAGTTATGAGAAAANTTCATTACAGCTCTTGTTATTTGTCCTAGCTCCAATATCACAAAGAATATTATTAGCCATCGTCATAGTCACATTACATGGTGGGTATAAACTCCCCAGCGGTGCAATACGCGTTGCTGCACGTCCATCAAACGTCACTATCAATTACGAACCGAACGCCGACCCCCACTCCCGGCACAGACTACCCCATATTCCCCGATAGGCTTATTAAGCTGTCGATCACTGCACATATTTACATAATTACAATAAGATCTGCCAGTGCACTCTATTTCCGTGAAATTGCAACGGAAACTGTTACGTAATAAGTTTATAATTGTCGTACGACTTCAGTTAAAATAGAAAAATAATTAAGTTTATTCTTGTTTTCATAACGTCAGACGGACAAACTCGACTCGGCTGAATAACAATCTGCGAGTCGGGTAAACGAATTTTAAATAAAAAGTGGGAGGTCGAGGGTCGAGAGCCGAAGCGACCGAGCGGGCCGAACTTTTGTCATTGTTTCTATATTTCGCGAGGCAATTAGCGCAACTCGAACGCGCGCGACTCCTAGCGGCTCTCAAGTCTCAACCCATTCGTTGCGTCTAATCAAATTGCGACAAACACTTTTAAGAAATCATTAAACCATTCCGATTTCATTTTCAACTGTTTTTAATAACATTTACAAATATTCAACGATATCTTAATGTTGGTTAATAATTAAATATACAATCATAGGTTTTGTAGTAAACTGTTCTATACAACGTATTATAGTGCAAATATTTTATATTAAATTTATTACTCAAATAGTACTTAATACTTTTTGCACTCTTTTAAAATTAATTTTCTTGATTTTTCATGGTTGCCTGTAAGAAATCGCTTTTAGTGATAAGGCCGCCATTGCACATCTGTGTATCTTTAAATTAACTGTATCTTTTATTTTATTTTTGTTATATTTGTGCAATAAAGAATTATTATTATAGTAAGTCAGTATGTTAAAATATATTTATTATAGGTATATAAGTATACACAAAACTAATAATATGAGGAGGCCAATTGGATTTTGAAAAAAAAGTGGCGATGAGATGATAAAACTTAAATTTCCATAGGGCGAGGCATCCCTTCGTCGGTTCGTAATGTCTGTGTTTAAGTCAGACAAACAAACAAACAAGCATTAGCCGTACGGCGCAGTAATTACCGCGTCTCTCGCGGCGACGTCGCCGCTGCTCACGGCGCGGCGCGGCGCCCGATAATTACCGCGCTCCGCGAGGGTGCGGGCGATCTCCTGTCAAGGGATCGCGTGCAGAGCGTCCGACGCCCGCATTAAACGCCGGCGAAGAACCCGTGTGCCCCATCTGATAGCGTGCTATCAATTTCGCGATCTACATGCTTTTACGTCGGCACCGCCCCCCGGACTGACGTCACGCCTCACGACCCGGTAGTGATACCATGTAAGCGTTCATATTGTCGTGTTCTTCTATTTGTCACGTTATATCAAACCCTGTTTTAATTTTCTATAACCAATCTACATTTTAGTTGTCTAGTTTCAAAGTGATACTAAGTCACGCTATCGCGACTAAGCACATTTTTAAGGTTTAGAAACGCAAAGTTTTTAAAAAGCTTGCATGTATTTACAACGTTGATGTCTTTTTCGTGACAAGTGGTGTATAACCTTTGATATCCTATATGTAACAAAGAAAGTTCTTATAATAGAGTGCTATTTCACGTTTTGTGTCAAAATATTACCAATACGTTTATTTTCTAATATATTGCATGCATTTATATCACGAACTTCATATAAAAATTGTAAAACTGCAGAACTATTCTGAAGATAGGTGCATCGTTACATACGCTACCCTCTAAAGAAATGAAGCTATGAATACAAAAGAAAAACAAAGACTAGATAGAAAAGCCACTCAGAAGTGGTAAAATCCTTTCCAGTCAATTTGGTATTATGAGGTAATGGAGAGTAACGGACATGATTTACGCGGCTCGGCGGACGGCGGCGCGTGCCTTCGCGGGCGCCCGGTCGGCCACAATTATCGGCCCGCGGGCGCTCTCAATTACAAAGAGGCGCGCCCGTGGGATTTCACTTTGCTTTCCGACGAACCCAACAACTAATCTTTTAGTCCTACCATTCTTCACACTAGAGTGTTATTTGGCAAATGTGTTTTAATCAGATTAACCAAATATTAAATATACAACATTTACATATACAATAATAATATTATATAATTTATTATGTCAAACTGACAAATATATTTTATTCCTATTTATTAACAATCATTTATATAAAATTTAACAATTTTTATTACAGAAATATGATTTTGCATATCACCAAGTCACACATACACATACATCCTTTAAAAAAAAAAAGTGTTAAATGATTCATTGGATAAACGAATTGGGTGTTTGAGTACGATCAGGTCGAGTGGAGCGTTTTAATTTGTGCGGCGACACACAAGTGGATTCCGAGCCGTGGTTTGCAGCGACGAGTCGAGTGCCCTGCTAATTGCAACGCCAAGCTCTCCGCGACGAGCTATACGCGACCTTATATCCCGATCATCAAAAACAACTATTCATCATTCCGTTTCTCTCTACTTACGAACAGACTATTTCTTTTATTCAAAATTGTAAATTCGAATCGCACGTATTAATAGCAACTTGTAGAATAAATTTCACCCATAGGACCAAACTGATAAGCCTGACCAAACCGTAATCATATCGGTGAAAACATTAATTACGCGCCTCCAAGCTACAAATGAACAGTAGATACAAAAACGGCAACTAATTATATTTAATTGTGTGTTCATGAATGCTTGTTTCGTTCAGATTTAAAGGAGCTGCGGAGATCGTCTCGAGTAATTTCTGGAGAAACAAATGAAAGTGGCTCCCCTCGCGTTACAGAGCGCTTTGCAAACGCGCGGCCTATGTAATCGGATAATAAAAAGGGCAAACGCGGTAAATATAAGATGAGGAAGACAGTTTTACGACCGGTACCTAATTAAGTGGTGAACCAAACAAAAAGAAGAAAACGTTTACGGCGAAATAAGACGACCTCTCGCTTCACGTGTACACTCACTTTACCCGCCCTAATGATATATAAAACTAAAAATAAAATCTAAAAATACAATCATGATGTAACAACTAGTTTTGAACAATGTTGATTTACAATTTTTCACTATAATATTATGAATAGTTTGCTAGCGAGTAAAAACGCGAGGGCGGGCGGACTGTGCGCGTGAAACGGATATTTTGGGCGCACAGGTATAGACCGTTACGCGGAATGCGACCTCACCTGAGAGTGTCTGATTCACTCAAGCTAATTCAGTGTGCTCTATTTAGCGAGCTGCGAGCTTTACCTTGTGACACCATGTTTGTTTGCCTGTACGGATGCATGTCGCTAAACATGTTTAAAAAATCAATTAACTTATTTATCTAATTACGTACATAACTAACCTAACTAGGCCTTACGTACACATCATAATGATTTACGATTTATTTACACGCTGTAACGATTCAGAGGACGTAAAGTTTAATTCTGTCTAGGGATGAGGACATGGGTCCAGAGTTCAGGGCGATTCATTAGCGGGGCCGCGTCAGAGCAAACAAATTAACGGGACGGGCGTGTTTTAGTCGGTGATAAAAGGGCGAGAGGACTACGGGCACCGCGCCAGCTGCGTGCGGGTGTACGATAAATCTCGCAGACGGCGTCGATAGGGCTCCACAAGGTTGCGAGTCCTATCTATCGTTGACAACTAATTTTGTACTCAACTAATTTCTAAAATATGCAAACATTATAAATATCAAGAATACACATTAGTTCATAGCAAAGTAATGATATATTATTTTATAATTTTATTCTAATAAAATAATAACGATAACATAAAAGAAAAGTCGACGACCGTAGTCAACACATACTGCTGCACTAGTGCGACACGCAACGGCGCGCCCGTATCGTCCGCACTGAAAATGGCTTCAGTTAATTAACTTTAATCAGAGAGCCAGGACCATCTGCCCCGTTCACGCCTACATCATATTTTGTTACACTAGCACACCATGTGCCCCCTTATCCTTGTTAGTTTATCAGAGAAACCTTACACTGTTTGTACGTATACTTCGTTCGTATATCGAATAAAATATTTAAAAAATCGTATCATCAATAAAAAGATTTCAAGTGTATCAATCTCTAGTTTTAAACAGTGTAGAACGTTGGTCTGAAGTTATATACGATTGCAGATACTACAAGTCAAGTAGTAGCGTGTTGTTAGGCCATTAACGCAGCGTGACGAATCATCCTGCTGGGGTTCACCGGCGCGGCGGGCAGTGGGAGGCTCGGCGGAGCGTGCCCGCCTCGATCTTATCGTGCTTTCCGCGAACATCGCATCGCACTGTCCGCCCGCGTCTATTCCGTGACTGACTTTGTAGGTACTATGCCCTATCTACACTACTTGTTCTATCATAAATTAAATTTAAACTTTCACAAAGCTGTAAATCCACCCCGCACCGCCCCGCCCCTCCCCGGCCCGCCCACGTCGTCACGGCAGGAGGTTGGCACGGCGCGTAATGAGCGGCGGATGCTTTGACCCGCTGCCTCTAGAGCTAGACCGATGCAAACGCTAAGCTAATTAGGCGACACTGATCTGAAGCCACAGCAAAATTAGTGCGATTGTCAGTGGTTTAATTCACAACTATAATTAATTACATCAAAATGTTGTGGAAACAAATAAAAAAATATATACAACTACAAAAATACTTATTACTTTATAGTAGCCACATTGGTAGTCAATTTAATGGAGTATAATAGCATCAGTTATAAAAAAGGAAGAGGGATAACACCTATGGGAGGTCCACCACGTAGGCTTGTATAATTGGTTCGTAATGAAAAAGCTAGATATTCTTAAGAAATTCAGAATTATTCTATTAGTAATTACCAATTTTGATTTCAAGCCATACAAAAAAGTATACTTATCTAGTACAAAAATGTTAAATGTTAGTTATGTTCAAAATATCAAAGCGAACTTTAAAGGTCAAAATCAATGACTCGTATAGACTTCGAGGGGGATTTAAGGGTACCAATAAGAAAAGCAATGCGAACGACAACGGTAAAATGTCACGTGTTTGCCCTGTTTTCACAAATGAAAATTTGTAACAGTCCCGTCGATGTTAGCTTACTTCCATTGTTGAAATAGTAAAGTAAGTTAATTTGATCGTTTACGTGAAACACTTTCACGTTTCAACGTGCTCTATTGTACCTATGTGGTGCTCAAATATGTTTAACTTTTTTTCTCCTTACACATTTCCCTTATGGTACCTATGTAGAAAGAGAAATCCAAATTAATATTTTTTTCTATAATATGCAATAAAAAAAGTTTTAACAAAATAAACTAATAAAAAAACCAATTACCTATATTTTAAAATATATACACGTTCCTAGGCGTTCAAATAATAACAAATTGATTGAACTTATACACACAAATGAAAACGACGTGACCAAATTTGCACTCCAGGCAATAAATAGGTATATGGTTCGTACAGAACATAAAAAAAAGAAAAATATTTTATTTACAAAAGTAAATACTTCTTGACAAAATGGCAAATCCCAACCGTGTCAAAATTGGTAATATAATTCATTTTATACGGTGAAATTATAGTTAAGCTCATCTCATTAATCTGGGTTTCCACGGTAAGCCCAAAGGTGCCGATGGTGACATAGACAATCCTCGCGGTCACCGCGGGTCGTGTATGCCAAATCCTTTGGTGGATTCAAGACAAATGTAAGCCTTAAAGCAATTGCAAATTATATTATTTACTTCTATTTATGCCTTTTTCCTCTACATGCAAGTTTAAAAGTGCCAATAAAGAGTAAATTTTATATCTCACTCAGTCAAAAAGCACTGGTTCACCAATATTTTTTCACATCTTTTCATGGAATTAGAATGTCTTAAAAACATTCTAAGTGTAAAAAGATCAGAGGGATACTCAGAGAGTACTAAGACTAATTCTAATATCGACGCGATACTCGCAAATTTGCAATATAGACCGCGTATCCTTACAATTTTTATATGAAATTATCATCCACTTGTTTTAATAGGAACAAATAATTTTTTTCCGTGGTCTGATATATATATTTCCATTAACCTTTAACTATGGACGTGATTTTTTTATAACANAATTCATTTTATACGGTGAAATTATAGTTAAGCTCATCTCATTAATCTGGGTTTCCACGGTAAGCCCAAAGGTGCCGATGGTGACATAGACAATCCTCGCGGTCACCGCGGGTCGTGTCTGCCAAATCCTTTGGTGGATTCAAGACAAATGTAAGCCTTAAAAGAATTGCAAATTATATTATTTACTTCTATTTATGCCTTTTTCCTCTACATGCAAGTTTAAAAGTACCAATAAAGAGTAAATTTTATATCTCATTTATTGAAATAACAATCTTTATGAGATGAAACATTGATGTCAAAAAGCACTGGTTCACCAATATTTTTTCACATCTTTTCATGGAATTAGAATGTCTTAAAAACATTCTTAGTGTAAAAAGATCAGAGGGATACTCAGAGAGTACTAAGACTCATTCTAATATCGACGCGGTACTCGCAAATTTGCAATATAGACCGCGTATCCTTACAATTTTTATATGAAATTATCATCCACTTATTTTAATAGGAACAAATAAAACTTTTCCGTGGTCTGATATACATATATTACCACTAAGTTAGAAAAATAGTGAATATGAAATTGTTGCAACACAGGCAGAACAATGTCTCGTTAGACAAATTAATAATTAACTTATTTCGTGAATTGAGAGAGGGAGAAATTGCAACCAAAACACAAAACGCGGTTAGAAATTTAATCAACCCCTTGACCACGACAACGTATAGCAATTTCTCATAAATGCAGGGCGGTCGTACCACAACAGAGCACAACAGCAACGAGCAAACAGCGGCCATTGTGCGTGTGCGGGGCGTTCGCGTACTCGGGCTTCATGGCAGTTTGCGAATTGCAAGTCAACATACTTGTTGTGAGATCGCATTTTGTATTAATGATTGCCCATACATAACCTTTGTTAACCATTTGGTTACAATTATTCTTATTCATTAAATCTAAATATATAGGCCGTCCTGGCGCAGGCGGTAGCGGCTGGGTTCGATCTTCGCTCGAAGAAGTGATATATTTTTTACGTTTATATTTCCATTTCTTAGCTCTGGTGTCGAGCCTCCAGAATTCGGCAGAAAGTGGAGAACGGAAAATCCTTAACACTAGGTTCCCTCTGCCCACCCTGCTGTGTGCGGGACACAGCGTGAAGCTGATTTTTTCTAAATATATATTTGAAGCGAATACTTATTACTGATTTATAACGGTATAATAAACAAACTATATTTAACAGCATACTCGGCGCGATAAGGCTCTCCAAAGGAAATAAAATCGGTTGCGTGACTGTCTTACGGAACGTTTCGATGACTTCCTTTGTTTCTTCACATAGTTCGTGTCGCACACTGTTTGTATCACGCCAATTTTTAGTATCTTACAGATAAAACTACTTATAAGCGTATATATATTACCATCTAATTTATTGTTACAAATTGGTATCTGTTATAAAGCAAATAAATCTGCAGCAGGGTGAACCAAGAGAACCTAGAGTTAATACACTCCGTTCCATAAAATTACAAGACATTGAATATTGAGTGGCGGAATTCAATGACATTACACACCGGATATATATTTTTCGAGGTAACCTTTAAAACAGGTAGAATGGTATAGTAGCAGGTATTAATACTTTCTTTTTTTTTTCAAACAAAAACATTCATTTTCATTCTCTAGACAAAATTACTAATTTTAAAACGTTATTCTCTTTTTATATTATACATCTAAGAATATTCCTTCCAAAGCAACAAAGCAAAGGCGTCTTTATTGACAAAATAAATAACAATGTCAACGAGGCGAAGCGAACGATTAATCTAAGTTTAAAGAGTTAACAAGATGGTTAGGTGAAGTGATCAGCGGGGGCGTTGTTGCAGTTTAATAAGCGTTAGTTAGCGGACGGCGGCGCGGCGCTGGCAATAAGGCGTTATCTCCGGTGCGCCGCGCCGTGCAGCCGCGAGCGATGAACAAATTACTGCTCTCACATCCCGACCAACCCGGCTGGTGGTAATTCGTCTAAATCTAACGAGATCGTACACCAACTAATTGATATTCCCGTGAACGATAGACTTCATATGAACGTGTCAATATTGTTTTCATTTGGTACTTACCACCTACACATAAGTTCTGGTCTTATTACCAAAGTAAACAATAAATATATATTTTTTATTGAAATAGAAATATTCCACATGAAAAGTAATCATAGCAATCTTTAAAATTTTGGTCAAGCCAAAGTGGGCAATTAAATTTGAAATTTCAGCTTGGTGAACGTAAAAGTGCATCGGTTTGAAGGAAATATCTCCATAAACGGATGTCAAAGAAATATAATCTCAACAATTGAGCGTTCCTGACCGGACTTGAGTTATATATTTATAAGTGACTTTTATTTAAGTTATATTTGTTTTATGAATTAAATGTTTTAGATTAATGTTTTTTTAGCGCCCTGGTGTATCCCGCACATAGCACGGTAGGCAGAGGGAACTTAGTGTTATGTTTCTATAAAAACACTTCCGTTCTCCACTTTTCGCGGAAATCTGGAGACATATTTCATTACCTTGAATTTTGAATCAAATTTACAATCTATAGGGTTTACAGTCGCTCGCTGATGTCCCTGCACCACGACTGGCCTCAAAGACAATACTATTTGAAATATTCATATCTTTAAAACAAAACTGAAAGTATTCAGACAAGGGGAACCTCGCGGAGAAGTTGCTTCAGCTACAATATTATTCGAGTGGCAATTAAAGAGTAAGTTTTGCAAGTCGTTCGTAACGGCCCCTACACCTCAATTTCTCTTAAAGCATCGATGCGTAACGACGCAATCGGGCGCAACTAAGTTAATTCGATCCAATTCACGGCAACCGTACAGTTCATTGCAACACTCGCCGGCGCGCTTCTTCCGCCTACGAGAAAAAATGCTGGTGCAACCTATCAAATGATAGATGAATGTTGACTCTGACCATGGATATTGAGGGCATATCGTGAGCTATATCAAATTATTATCTTTATATACGTAACATGCTTTGAGTTTCGCCAATACCACCAGAATTCTGTGGAAAGTGGTGAACGCAATATCTTAACACAAGGTTCCCTCTGCCTACCCCGCTGTGTACGGGGTACAGCGTGAAGCATATTATTATAACGACATTGATATAATTTTCTTCATTTTCTCATTAATTAAAGATCTCTTTAATGAAAAGTTATTTGTTTGGTACAATTTGGTCAGAAAGTACAATCCTGATTAAGGTTTCATATTTAATGAACTACACACGAGGACCTCCTCCAAGGAAAACCGCAGGCTAATTTCAATGTGGGTATTACTTCTTGACTATTTAATAAACAGTGTCTTACTTTACCAACAAAGACAAAAGAAAACCCACGACAGGTAATTAATTTGGAAAACAATGTGTTTGTGCGAGGTTCACAAATTACACATTCTTGCAAGCGGCATTGCAAAGTGCATGCGGAAAAATGAGAAAATTCACAAGAGAAAGTGTTCATATGTGAGAAAGGGGCGGCGAGGCGAGGCGAGGCGAGAGGCGGAGGCGGAGGCGCACAAGACGGGCCGCACACAGTTTAATTTCCCACGAGGTCGATCTCAGCGCCGCGGAGCGCAACCCGCGGGAATTAATTGCCAGTAATGAATAGTCAAGTGAGCGTCCGTTAATTATGTATAGATATGCTCAAATTAACAAATAATAAAGTCATAACAATTACTTCAATTGCCATGATTTTTATATTCTTTTTTAAAATGTACATAATAATTTATAAATGCTATCATTTAAATGCTTGGAGAGTTGTAACTCGGTGACATTAAAGCTTTAAAATGGAAAATTGGAATATCTTTACCCTAAAAAAAAACGTCCCCACTTCGGTAAACCAGTATGATTTTAAGTGTGATTTTAAAATCTTAACTAAAAATATTTAGACTATTTATTTATAAGTAGGTGTACTACTTATAGTATTTTTAACTATACTACTAACTATACTAATACTTAAAAGAATTTGAATACTTAAATAGATATATTTTTCTTCATATTAATGCGTTTAGTAATTACTAAAATTATGAGTTACGATTTGCTTAAACTGCACTATTTCTAGAAGCAATAATAATTTACACAAATTTTGCAAATTAATGTCAATAACAAACAATACAGTTATTTACATTAATTTTACAGTCGTATAATAAATTATTTACGTATGTATCGATTACTTGTCATTTTAACAAGTTGTTTTGAAAGACATACTTATGCAATAATATAATAGTTTTTTTTTACTATCGGGTGAAATCAGGTAATAATGACAATGGTTGTGTATAACAAAAACAAAATTGTAAATCGTCTCTACACATTCTGAGAATAAATGTAGAATTTTCACACGAACTATAAATTGGAGCAAGTTGCAGGTAGACAAGAAAATATTGTTTTAAGTTCATTGACCTCCTGTTGCATGCTCTGTTTATTTCCATTTTATTTAGATGAAGAATATTAAGAAATTTGTTAAAATATAAACTTGATTATCAAGTTCATTAATGAGAAAATAACTGTTATCTGTATAAAATTTTGTGAAATAAATCGTAACAACGAAATTAATATAAAAATGTGAATGTACTTTAGTAACAATTTAAAATATCCTGTAAGAGGCTACCCTCATTATTAATATTTTCTATAACAACAATCAAAAGCTTATTCCACAAAAAAAAAATATATATAAAAACGTAGACTCTGCAAGACTCAGGGTATTGTTCGATAAGGCGCCGTCGAAGCAGTTTCGCCGCTCAATAGTATTTGAGATAGTGTTGTGATCTTCACCAATTTTATCACATACGTGTGCCGTTACAATCGATAATGACGTGCAGTTAAGGTGTAGCTTTATTACTTCCTAGTTTGACGTGCGTCGTGGGAACAGGGCCGGAGATGGAGGCTCGTAAGGGGCACGAGCAGGCTTCACCGGTACGTACGTACATACTCGTATAATACTCGGTAACGGTAATGCCATCTCACCACATAGTGCGAAAATATACATGAGCGTTTCGCGTCGACGGACTTGATTACATGTGTTACGTTCACGTTACATCTCCTACCGGCCGACTACGAGTACATAATAATTATTATTCCAGCGGCAGCATATATTATTCGTGAATCACTCACGCGCTAAGAGAAAATATAGGCTTTTTTCACTGAGTAATATATATGTATATAACCAATATATATGTAAGGTTAAGTTTTTCAATATTATGAAAGACAAAAACTAAGATACTAAGAATTTTATTATTTTGTTATTTTTAGTTTGTACGCTGTATCCCACATATAGCAGAAGGCAAAAGAAACATAGAGTTAAGACACTATGTTCCCCATTTTCGTTCATAAGCGTCGAGTGGCGGAACTCAAGGACGCGCATGAAATACCATATAATCTTTCTAAAAAGCTTTTTCATTCACCATAAACTTTACGAAATGTAACTTAAAATGTAAGCTGTTTCTTAATCATATATATTTTTTAAGTTTAATCTGAAATAAGTTCAATTATATTTATCTCGATATCATAAACAATCGTATTTTCAAAGGGCGCAGGTATATTTGATATAAATGTTGTAGATGTTAGTTATGTTACAGGTATTTCTCAGATCTGGTTGTTAAAGTTCGTCTCAACCATGCAATGCGCAAATCATGAAGCTTTAGGCTTAGCTTTTTGATATCTCTACCTATCCTGCAAAATTCTTCATAAAAATGTTTCTTGTATTTCTTACACTTTGTTAAGACAGCACATGTAAATCTTTTTTTTTACAGTTAAACTTCAAGCGGAGCATTGGTTAATAGTGAATCAAATACATTTATCCATTTGAGATTCAGTTATATAGTTGTTTATAACATAAAGAAAGTGGGTTTACGATTACGCCGGACTAAAACCTTTCACTAAGTCTCTGTTGTGTTCCCAATGAAAGTACCGTAACCACCAATTATGTATTTATATTCGCCCTATATAAACTTAACTTGTTAAAGACTTAACTTTTTATAGAGCACAATGTACCAATTCAAGTTTTATCAATAGCAGTATCTCTATCTACCGTATTAAAACGAATTTTCGAGACAATTTATTGCAATTTCAGAAATACCACCCACACCGACTCTCATGATAACCTTCGTAAATATTTTTTACATTTTAAGTAACAAGTAATACAAAAGTTAAAAATCGAGCGAAGTACCAAAATAATAATATATTAGCAAATATTTTAACAATTTACTACGACAATTTAATGATTGTACCAGAATATACATAAGAAAATAAATGTACAACACTCATTATAAGTACTCTCTATTAAAAAGTTGTTAATTAAATCTGTAATGTATCAATCATTAGTCTCCACGAAGACAGACACTTCATAATGACATTATTTATAGCCAGCAACATTAATATTGATATTCTTTTGTGTTCTTCCAAAATGACTTTCATTATTTCACGAACAAAGGCCTTTTATTGTTAGACAATACAAAAATCGACCATGTTAAAGGTGATAGTAAACTAAGCTTACACAATTTAATGTTTTTATTTATTCAAGTTGTTAAATCATATTTAATATCGATTAATTTAACAACATTTTATATTGATTATCCGAGTGATTCATAGACAATGTGTAGCTGCAACTAAGAGAGGATTTCATGACACTAATGTGACAATAGAAAAAAACTATACCCTATTCAAAAAGCCGTGAGATAAAAGGTAAACCATCCAAATAAAGGTTATTTTACAGGTCACGATTAATAGATTTAATATATTTTATGAAAATAACTATGTAAGTATTAATAGCATTGTAAATAATACTATTAACTAATATCTATAGAACTTTTGAAACACTTTCAGATTTAATAGAAATCGATTATTACAATACAAATAATATAAATACTTTAAATTATATTTTTTTATTAAAATGTGACGTGATGTCATCGGTCAGGTTACGTCCGTCATTTTTACAATAGATCGACTTGTTGATACGAGAGAAGTGTTTTCAGATATTTTCGTTTAATTCTTGTTATTCCGTTGTTACTTTTGTTAGTTTTTTAAAGTTTCTTATTTTGTTAAGCTTCTGGCATTAATCCCGGCTATGGCCAGGGTCTGCCCTCCTACTCAACCTACTCCACTTTGCACGGTCTTTTGCGTTTGTTAAGCTTGTTTTTGGTATATTATATTAACTTCTTCGTGCTTAAAATATAACTAGATCTTAACCGAGCAACGATTGCACTTTTCTACGCCATTTTATCTCAAGCCCAAATGAATAAACTATAAGTATATAAACGATGTATATATAAAGTATATATAAACGAAGTCCATTGTATTTTAATTGTTATTTTTTAAAATATAATATTCATCAAGAGTGTGTATGCAATTATGTATATATATTTAAATTTAATATGTATGTACATATATTTAATTAAGCTTAACGGAAATAATACTGGAAAAATAATTATCGTCGTAATTAATTAATGTCATCGTAGCATCGCGTTGAGGGTCGTCTGACTGTTAATGCTCGGTGGGCTGGTTGTGGGTTTTATCCAAAACCAACTAGGCCAATTAATTATTTTCACTATCACACTTTGGTCAGGAAAAGCGCGACGTTGATATCCACCACTTAACATGCAATTCCACCAATTAATCTAATTTTAGGCGGAAAATCAACAACGGAGAGTCTTGACATTAAACTCTTACTGCCTAAACTGCTATGTTGGATAAGCTAAAATAAGTATATTTTTTTTTACCTAAGTCTTAGTTAAAGCCGAAACAAATGCAGTTTTTCGATTTTTGACCAATGAGTTTTCATCAAAACTAGGAGACTAATTTGGTCAAGAAAATTCGAAACTTAACTTCATCATGTGATATGTTGTTTGAGTTAATATAAATAATGATTCTTTACGCTATATACGCTACTGCGACGACGTCAAGCTGCGAGTGTCATGTGTCATTTGTTTGAGAAAGTTTGACAAGATTTCTAAGACTTGTGAGGATTGTTTGCTAATAATTCGGTTTTAATCTGATGCAATAGGAATTTTGCAGTTTTCTGGTGTAGTCTCGGTTCTTCGTTACCACTTGTCACAACTCCAGTTGTAATAACAACAAGTTGTGACAAGATCACTCAAAAAAAAAGTTCTATATTTGCATAGTTCTATGGAAATTGTAGGAACATTGACATATTTTTTAATCAATAATGAATGTAAGACGTTCATAGATATTTAATATTTAGGCATATGTATTTAATATTATTAAAAAGACAAAAACAATTTTTGCATGCCATGTTTACCTTAAATTTAACATACACATAGTAAATTCTATGCTATTATTTGTATATTTCTCCAATTCCAATGTAACAATTGGTAAATTAAATAAATAAATAGAATATTCTTATTATGTAAAGAACACGCCATCTAGTGGCCGTAGAAGTAATTACAATGAAAATTGTATTGTATAGTAGTTCTAGTTTTTATCTGCGGCTTCGCTGTTGTTGTGTATAACAAATTCTAAATTTTCTAGTTAGCATTGACAGGTACATTCAGGGGCGGACTAAGGCCCAGGCAACATAGACAACTGCCTAGGGCCCGTAATTTTTGGGGCACGAAAATTAGGTTTTTATTTTTTTTATTTTGTACCTAACTCTTATTACTACTATTTAACAGAAAAACTACTATTTATTTAACAGAAAAACGTAAATATATATATATTTTTTCCTTTTTTCTTAGATTCCGATAATTAAATAGAACAAATACAAATACTATATCATTTAACACCGAAGTACGAAACGCAAAGTATGTGTCATGACTTGACAGCCCGGAATTATAATGTTGCCTAGGGGCCGTTTTAGCCTTAGTCCGCCACTGGGTACATGGGGGTTAAATTGAAATATTTATATTGGCTATGGCCTTTGTCGATAAATAGACTATTTAAACAACTAATTCATTATTAATTTATTCAATTCGAACTTGTATTTCCTAAGACTACCTCTTCCAAAACAACCAAGAATTTCTAGACATCTATAACTTTATTTACAATTATTTTAAATTTAATTTTATTTTAAAAATTTTAGAAATTAAATTATTTTAAATAAAAAAAATAACAAAAAATATCTATTTATACCTATATTGAAAACAAATGTTTCAGCAAAGAAAAAATATCAGCAAACAAAATAAAAATACTTTAAATTGATATATATTTTTTATACATTTGTTTTATGTCAATAGGTTATTGACATAAAACAAATTTTGATGAAAACAAAGAAACGTCGAATGAAGTTTGTCTAAATATAATAACGAAAATTGCGTAGGTTACTGCATTTCTTAGATAAGTGTGCTTAAACGCACAGACAAAAATTGACAATCAGGAATAAAAATTTTAAAGTTTTATTAGGTCTATTACATCAACAAAGGCCCCCAATGATTATATTTTCGTATATTTTGTAAGGTACAAACAGGCAGCGATCAGCTACATTTATATTATCATCATGTCATAGAAAATTTCTGGAAATTTCTTAAATCACTTGGGGTTGGGAAATTAAGAAATAAAATAAAAGTAAACTAACCTGTAGTTCAAAGGGTTGGTGGTGCTGCGTGGAGTCGGGCGCAGGCTGCACGACAGAGGCGCCGTTGACGAGGCCGGCGCCGCCCACACCGCTGCTGGCGCCGCCCACCGCGCCCACGCCGCCCACACCGCCCACGCCGCCCACTCCGCCAACGCCGCCCACGCCGCCCGCGTACTGCAACAACCGACACCGTTCATACTTGATACATGTTACCAGGATACACGTCACAAGAATTTCATCATTTTTAACCTCATTTCATGCTTGTCACAACTGTGGGACTCCCCTTACAAAGTGTGACATCACATATTTTGAAATCTTACCTATATATATTATATTCATATATCATATTTTGTCAATGTCTTCCCTCTAATATAATAGGTAGATATAACATTATACATAATAGGTAGATGGAACCTCATGTGGTTTCTCATTTTCTCAGCGCAACTTAGTTTTCATAATTTTCGCTATTTGTCTTACTATTAATGAATTGACATAACCACCTTAATATGTTAAGTTTTGGTCATCTTTTTCTTATTTTAAAATGTTTATGTTAAATACTTTGGTTTAAAATCTAAGAAAAATTACATCATTTACAGACATTTTATAAATAGAAATAATTGCTTACTGTGCTATAGTACAAAATAGTTTTTAAAATAATCTTATCTAATCATCTCAGGAAATATAACAAGCAATATTGTTTATTACAAGATTATGTAAAGTGGAATTAATCTTTGAATGGATACTTTTGTGGCGATATGGATGGGTGTCTGCCTGCAAAGTGAGTTGTTGTGGGTTAGGTCCCAAATGGGATTAATGATTGTAATTTGATTATTTTCGATCTAAATTTATCAAATCACGCTCTGGTAAAGAAAGTGCGGAAAAGAAAAAATAGTTACGTCAATCAACAAACATTATTACAAAGATTGGGTGAAAAATGGGAAACTTTTAAGAACACTAGATTTCCTCTGCCTACTCTGCTATGAGGCAAAAGTGTAAAATTGCCGATATTTGCATATTTTATACATAGCTCACCTGTTGTGTACTAGCAAAAGTATTATTTTCGAATTGTGGATGCTGCTCTAATTGCAATACCAGTTCGAGGTGCTGATTAACATTCATGGAGTCGTTAAGTGTCATACCTGAAATAAAAAATATATATATATTTTATTATCATTGAATGAAATCATTAATTCTACGATATTAACAAAACAAATATTACATTTCGTAGTTTGATATATGGTTATAGCAGGGAAAAAGTACATTAAATATAAAAATGTAAAAATACTAACCAGGGTGAATCTGTGGGTGTTGCGGATGCGGTAATCCTTGTAAAGGCGCCACACCGAGCATTCCAGGGTGATGCTATAACAATGACATAACATTTTAATATACTTCTTATTTCATTAACACTTTAAACTCATTATACATTTTTTATTATATCAAGGCTATATGTTTTCCGTAACCACTCAATGGAACTTTACTATTATATTTTTATATTGAAAAATATATATTATTGCATCAGACAAGTGAAGAACCATCCTATGGTTACATGACATTTATTTTTCAAGGTATTGTAATTATGTTTAATTTAGAAAAGATCCCTATTTTATCATACAAGTTACTTTTGGTTCCTCCATTCACATTTACTACATTTTATTGTGTCTTTTAGTATACATAGTCTATGAGTAATAAGAAGTGAGAATGGGTATGGCCTCCACCCAATTATTCACTCCATCAAATACTCAGATTGGGTAGATGTGGAGGCGTGTATCATGATAACTGGTGTAGGCTAAAAAGAGGAGATGCATATTATATTCGGTATATTACAATATGCATTTAATTATTTCTTTTCAACTTTTTATTTAGAGAGACTCAGAATATAGGAAATTATTGTTTTTTTTTAAGTATTAAGATTATAATTGAAGATTGTCTGGCAAGGGGTTAAAACCATGCCCAAGTGTTTGGCAATAGATCTACGCCATTTCTATCATATTATTACCAAGAAAATTAAAAAATAATAATTTTGTAATTTAAGAAAAGTTCTCTAGTAGTTAAACAGTATATAACCTGTGGGTGCTGCATGTGCGGCATGTGGTGCAGCGGCTGCGGCTGCGGAGCCGGCATGGCGTGCGGAAGCAGCGGGAAGGCGGCCGCGTCGCCGTTGCGCACGCCCGCGCCCCCCACGCCCCCCGCGCCGCCCTCCTCCTCCGCCGGCGACGGTTGGCGCGAGCCCGGCGTGCGGCTGCAATTCACATACCTTATACATATGCTCTACAGGCATCACTAAAATAGGTCCTATTTTTAAGTAATTATTTTAATATTATAACAAAAACTATTTATGAATTATTTCCATTTTCTCACTCTGGTTACAAGATAAAGCGCAGAATTTCACCACTTGACAGAGTATCATAGCACTAGGTTCCCACTGACTACTCTACTAAATGTGGGATGCAATGTTACACTAAACTCAAACAAATTATTAAATTACCAATCGAACTACTCCTTCCTCAAAGACTATAAAAAATTAAAAAAATACATTTATATTCCACCCTAATAAAATATTACATTTCATGTTTTACCCTAACAATGTTGTAAAGTACAACTTATTAATAATACAAAAAAAACTATCGCTTTATAATAAAAAAAGTCCCATCTCTCACAAACAATTAGAATGACAAAAGTCAAGTACTATCTAAGAAAATCTGTTGACATGATGATTCACATCGGCAGTCAGTCAGTGATAAAGGCGCGTGGCATTGACGGAGGCCACGACCGGCGCGGTTATTGCCCGCCAACGCTCCAGTTTCACCTTCGGCGCTCGCGAAACGCAAACGACAGCATTTTATTTAAACTGGTTATCTTGAACGCATAAAACCCGCGTTTATTATTCTTCTCGAATCTCGAGTGGCCCTATTTGACTGCATTAGTTTTGGGAAGTGGCCTTGAGATTACTTGACATTAATTAATAATGTGTATGTAACTTATACTTGGATACGACATTTGATATTACGTGTTAATAAAAACGTGACAAATAATATTGAAACTTGTCCGCTTGTCTTATGTCATACTATATTTATAGTGTCATTAGAAAAAAACCAGAAACATGAAAAACAAAAAATAAAACAATCACAAAAATTTAAGAATTGCGCACGTATAAGAGACCTACAGTACAGTGTCAAATACCTGATTTCGATTAGCCGAACTACCGCTATTCCGAATTACTAGTTAAGTAATGTACACCGCACACCCATGCCTCTCAAGTAGTTACGATAACCAAGGACGCACCACCGTATAGACCACAGATGAACTCACTTGAAAGCCTTATCATCCTCCTGTCCGTTGTGCAAGCCGTTGGGCATGGGCGCGTGGTCGTGCAGCTCGTGCAGGTCCTTATCGAAGGGCGAGGCAGCCTTCTCGTCGGCGCGCTCCTCCAGCACCATGCCGCGGAGGCCCGCCACCACGCCCGCCACTTTCTCACCACCACCCGCCACACCGCCTGCCTCTGTATGATTATTACAATTTTACCATTAAATTTATATTCTTGTTCAGATACAGCGCAGCGTTGAGTACCGCTACTCTACATGTCTTTGTCGTGAAAATGTCTCTTGTACTACATATTCAAAAAAATAATAATAAACTATTAATCAATGACCTTCAACAATACTTTTTAGCTTAAGTTTTTCATCTTACTTTAAGGTTTTTATTATAGAAAAGTCGCGGCTAACATCTCTTAGTTGTTGTCAAGAGCCATATATGTTGTCGTAGATAAAAATATAAGGTTCCTTTGTATAATAAAACTATATAAATAATAACACTATCTAAGTAACAGTCCTCCAATTTACCTGTGGGTGAACCACCAAGCACGTACTCCACCATCTTGACCCCGAGGCCGGCGGTGTCGCGCGGGGAGAGGATGCTGCCGGCGTCGCCGCNTTTTTTTTTTTATGACAAGTTATCTGTAAGAGATTGCTTGAAACAATAAGACCACCTTTGCTTACATGTATTTATTTGTTTTTCATATTATTTGTAGTCTTACTTATTTATGAGCAATAAAGTTTATTCTATTCTAGCAGCTGGCTGTACTTTTCTTGTTATACTGTGTAATCCTTAGGCTTTCAGAATAAAACATGATAAAATAATATTTCAAATATTCTTGTATTAAAAAATTAGTTACTCTGAAATAATTCAAAGTAACTGATATAAATAATTAAGATTAGGTAAATAATTATGATTTAAAACAGATTAAAAAGATATTTTTACTTTTATAATTTACTAGCGGCCCGCTCGCGGTTTCACCCGCGTGAACTGTTATTATTAATTTCTGTCTCCATGACTACGTCCTAGTGACGTCTATGCAAAATTTGAGACTCCTAGCATTTGTAGTAACGAAGTTTCATACACACGTTCGACCCCAAAAACAACCCCTGAGAAATCGAATATTGCAAATTCCTGTCTTAGCGAGCACCTACGTCCTATAAGTAACTCCTATGCCAAAATTTCAGATGACATGAACAAATTTACAATCTGACATTATTTCATTTACCCACAACGGCCAAAAATCAAGCAACTTATACAAGTAAATTCTAAGCAGGAGAAATCACAAATCTCTCCTAGCCTTGTCTAGGAGTTTTTAAACATTCTAAAAATCTTAAATGTACTACAGTAACTTATAACATCTAAAATCCCAGAACACACATTTTAAATTTCTTTAACACCTTTCTTGAAATTATAATTGAAGCCATATAAGTAGTAAGTTCTCAATTTCACACACATGGACTAATCAGTCTATGATAGTAAGAACCATAAATATTTAACAATTTATCTTACATATATTTTTCATTTACTACCAATACATGCATCTGGGATTTTACAAAGTGAGAAAATATTTTGAATTATTCAATTACCATGTTAAGTTGTACAAACCTTGGGTGGACCAAGTGGGATCTCTCCACATTTGCTCAGGGTTGAGTTGCAACGGAGGAAGATGTGGTGGGCCTTTGCTATCTCCCCCTGCTCCAGGGCCTTTGTCCCATAATTTTTTTGCAGCAGGTGCAATCTAAAACAAATATATAACTTTATATAATAAACTCATAATAAGCCATAGTTTCATGCTCAAATATATATGTATATTATTTTATACAACATAAAAGGATATAAAATTTCAAGTTGTGTAGACATAAAGCAGCCAACAGATTCTAAACAATAACTATCTCTATAAAAAGAATTCATTAAGTCTAATAATACACATATCTATCTACAAATCAAAAATTTTAAAAAAAGGTGACTACTACACATTTATCAAATTAATTTACTTATTAAATTTAACTAAATAGTAACAAATTATTCATTAACATATATATAAAAGCATAGTGAAATTTATCTTATTTAGACAGTATTTTAATCAAGTTAGGTCAGGTCTATCAATAATAATATTACATAATTTATAGTTTACAGCTCAGTGCTCTTGCACCAAACAAAAACAAACATTTTATGATGTTATTTTATATACATATATCTAATCAAGCTGAATTATTTATAGCTATTTGTTTATTTATCTTTACTTTGAAACATTCTCTTTCCTACTATTTTACATTGTTTTTTATTTGAGATTATGTGTTAACATAAAGTTACATTTCAATGACAAAAGAATGATAAAAGCTATCGATTTTTTTAAAACATACATTAAAAGAAATCTATAGCTTAAAATATATTGTAAAGTGAAAATATAAACAAACACTTTACGAATATAACATGTATGAACAACAATATAATGAAAAAAAATATGACTTTGATTAAATAAAAGCAAGCATTATACAGTAAGCTTATATAAAAGACATCCATACAATCAAGTTCTACATTAAATAAGGTAAAAATAATAAGATATGGGCACAATGGCAAGAGGAAAGAGGAAATCATTATAACCGAGGTTGAAAATATTTTCTCATTTATATATATATATAAACTAAAATATTATTAGAATTAAAATTAATTCACTGCTAGATAACTTATACATACATACAAAAAAATCTTAAAGTTGTAGTGTTTTATTTGTCTTCAACAGTATTTTAAAGTATACTATATAATTGTAATAAAATATGGTACCTATTTATAACATTTGTATTAGAATATTGTAACAGAGTTAAATATCCACCATAGTGGATTACTACAATTGAATTCATTTATACATTTCAGTTTTTTTTTCATTTACAAGTCATAACATAACCAAGCAAGATGATTGATCAATTTAAAGATCATCATCAAACACTTTAAAATATGCTAATAAACACTTTAAAATATAATAATTAAAGATAATTGTGTATTACTAAACATAAATACTTATTTTACAAAGCTTCTTCGAATTAAAACAATTTCATTAATGTCTACATCAACATAACCTTATCAGGCATTGTTTAAATAAAAAAATATATACAATACATTAAAATGCAAATATATAACATACTAAATAGAAATTTAGATTTAAATGCATTTATCACATTCAATATTGGCATCTTCCTTGACCTATGCTTATGGGGTTCAAGTCCTTTGATAAATACATTGAACGATTTCGGTGGGAATATAAACGTTACTGCAACTAACGCGTTCTGTATTAAGCATAATGTAATCCGATACAGTGATGACTTAGTGTTTTTAATAATATCGCTTTACATTTGAGCCAGCAGTTACACCGGTGAATAAAAATAATTATGAACTTAGTAATGGCGGACGCCGGTGACAAGTAAACAAAACAAAAACGGACCTGTTGCATAGAAAAAATGTAAATTTCGTCACTTCATGACATAAAACAATTTCTTTATATAATAAACTATCGTATTTAACAAAAAACTCACCATGTCGGGGCCCATATCCTTAACATTAGATTGATAAAAAAAACCACTCAAAGGTTTCATGCGTACAAACCACCTAAAGCTCGGTCATGTACCGCAATGAAAGCTTGTCGCACTATTGAGAACTCTACACATCGATCATTCGTATCTATATGATATTTACACTAAATACAACAAACAACAACACTTTTCTTACACTAAAACTTTCATAAACAGCAAAATAAAACTGGAAGGTCTAAACTTAAAAGTATAATGTTGACTTGTTTCGAACAAAGGACATACGCCGACCACAGCGCCTGCGTTAATTTCCCGAGTGTACGGGAGCGTCGGACGAAGCGAGGCTTCACAAAATGTTTAACAGATGGCGCGAAACGTGAAGCTACTTATTTAAATTTTTTGCTTATTTAAAAAAAACGTTTACGTGTGTCAATGTTACAATTACTATATTGATAATAATAAATAAATATATATGATTTAAATTTTAAGTTAAGTATTTGGTAAAAAAATTGATATTTGTTTAATTTTACATGAGTACTTTCAATTAATTATTTATGGATTTTCTTTGAGGCATTTCCTTAAATAGCAGAAAAAGTTTTAACCATAGTAATAAAGTGATTTTTGTGGGCGGATGTAGTAAGTTTTAGCTTGATTAACAATTTTTTTTCTATAAGTCAATATTTTACATTTTTGCAGTAACTTAGAAAAAGGACATTTTATCTTATTAACTGTACCACAGTATTTAAAAAGTTTAGCTTAAAAAACGATGTTTAAAAATAATTGGTCCTGAACATCATAAGTAATTGTATTTGTAAATGAATTTGGCTAGTAATAAATATTTATTAGTATGTACTAGTACACTATTAATCAATGTATTTATCTTAATGTTAGAACTTTAGATAAATATTTTAGAAAATATTCTGAATTACAGCTTTTTATTTAATTCTTAAAAGTTGAATATACTCATAGAGATAAAATAATATTGTTGAAAGTTAGAATATAAGGAAAAAGCCACTCTAAAATTTTTGTTACAAATTATAAAGAAGTTTGTGACACAAGGTTAAATTTGTATTTTAAGTACTTAATTGATATCAGCATTGCCAGACGTCCCGATTTTCATAGGACATCCCAATTTTTAGCTCAAAAATTAAAAGTACCTATTGGGACAGGCATAGTCCTGAAATCTGTTTTTTTTATTCAAGTTTTCAATAATTACTACCAAAATATAATTAAGTATATTGGTAAATTATTTATAACTTTTCTGAAGACTTATCTGCCTTATATAGTAATCCAAAACAATTTTAAAATGTTTTTAAACAGTTAAAAAAAACCTTTTTTATTTACATGTATCACCATGGGCTTTATTTATCCATGTATTATCATTTTAAATGAAAGCTTTATTTAATAAAATAATAAAGTAAAAACTGATTATTTTAATATATTATTCTGCTTTTGGAGAAGGAATCTTGCTTTTTTTTACTTATGTTCAAAAATCCCACTAATTGAACCTACACATATAATACCAAGCAATATAGCCCATCAGTCAACTAAAACAGGTGATTTTATCAATGCCATACTAAAACTAATTTAAAAAAAATATATTTATAAATTACTGATGCAAATTCAAAATATTTTTTTGCACAATTTTTATGTAGAGTTAAACTAAAGTTAACAAATCATAAATAAAAGTGCTGTACTTTACATAACTGTTATTAAATTCTATTATTTATTTTCTAGCTTCTTGCTATAACCCAGAGAGAAACTAATGTCAACCCACTTTTGCTCTTCGCTTTTTAAATAAAATTAGACATATTGTATCGCATTTTGGTTGTTCAAACCCACAACTATTCCATACACTGTCCTACTGTCTCATCGAGATTATTTAATTATGATAACAGGGAATCATCAGATGCAGAATTTTATACATATGAATATTATTTTTTTTATATATTAAAATATCACTTAATAGAAAATATTTTACTATTACAAATTAAATAAAACATAAGATCTACATCTGAAAATCTGTTATAATTACATTTGTTATCATAACAGTTATTAGCCAACTGTATAAATTTTATAAAGGTCTCCAAAGACAGTATAAAGTAAAGTTTATATTAATTCAAGTAAGCTTTACTTCTAATATATTATAATCTTATGTTCTCTTACACATAGTAGTATTATAAATAGAAAAAAAGCAAAAGATACATCAATCTCAGTATTATTACTTTTAAACTAATTTAAAGCTTTTAGCTTAACAAAAATATATATGTACAAAATCTTATCCTTATATTAGCAATTACAAATATCATAGTTTCTATATAATCTCTAATACATCTATTAGACATGCATTACATTTCTTCAACCAAACAGCTATTAGTCAGACCTGATTCATTTAAATGTTATAATCTATTTCAAAAATCCATATCCAATGTATCTAACAAATGGATTATCTGAACTTGATAAAAGTTGGCAAATTCATGTTTTATATAGCACAATCTATGAATAGAATTATTTGTTTTCAAAAATTAAGTAATAAAGATATCACATACCTGATTTCTTATAGCAGCTACAGGTGTAAGTCCAAGTTGATTTTGCCCTTGTTGCAAAAATTGATTTGTCCCATGTCCAAGCATGCCAGCCTGGCTCAAGTACATGAGGTGTTCAGCACTCTTTCCAATGCCATTCATAGCCTGCATAGGATTTCCAGGATGTTGATGAATATCATATAACCCTTGTTGTCCCAGTTGGGGGGCATTTTGCATGCCTTGAAGAGGAGGTAACATCATAGCACTGTTCTGCATAGTTAAATTATTACCCAAAGTATGGTTCTGTAATGGTGCCAATTGTGTATGGACCATGTTGGTGGTCAAGTGTGCTGGATGGCTTCCAATAACTGAAGGATTAATAGCCAAAGTGCCAACAGATGAGGCTATTGCCTGATTTATAAATTGTTGTTGGTTTGTCTGAGAATTCTTTAATTGCACAGGACCTTGTTGAATATTATTCATTGTTATTGGGACAGGATTTTTCCATTTATCTTGATTCTGAAAAATAAATACTTACTGTATATTTCCAATTTTAGATTTATTAGCACAAAAAAAATATTGTCTTGTTTCATGTCATAAAACACAAAAAAAACTATTCTGTCTGCTGTTTACTTTGATGAAAAAAGCTATTGGTTACAAATATAATTAAATTGTATTGTATAGAATTGCAGTTGTTCTAGGTTATCTTGTTTGACATACTACTTTAGTTAGTAGTTACCAGTAATTTGTATAAGTCAATTGGGTAAACAAACCTCTGCAATTGAATCGTCTCCAACAGCCCAGCGTTGTTTAGACGCTAGAGACGGTATTTCACCTTCTTGACTATCGCGCTGGAATACATAATGAACTGCAGCGTCGTCTTGGGCGCGAGTCTGTGCTACTCGCGCGTTTTGCAATCCCGCTTCGCCCGCCTCTTCCTCTCCACCCGTGCCCGGCCACTTCATTGGGCTACCGTGGGGTTCGAGCATTCAGTTTGACTTCTCGTTAAGCCTTCACAATCGTAAACACTTAAATCCTTCTATCTTCTGTTTATACACACGGCACGGCTCCAATAATTGCGATTATTCGAGTTAAACACTAGTCTCACTGTTTATTATCATCAAAAATACTGTGTAAGACTAGTTGAATTGAGTACTGAAGCCATTTAAAGACTATAATAGTCTTTTTGTCTTTGTAATGACAGCTACTAGTTTTATCGAAGCACGATGACAGCCGCTAAGAAAATCAAAATATTGCAGGAAACTGCAACGGTCCGTTTTTTTAAGACAAACACAAAGGTATTGGGCTGTATTTACTGTATTCAAGTTATTATTTACGCTTAATTTTTGAATTTAGATGTTTGTAACTATGTACGAATGTACTAACTTTTGGATTAAGAGATTTGTCGGCGTCGAAAACTGAATCGAATAAACACTCAAAATATAACACTATTCACACAATTTCTAAACAAAACGACCACAAATATAATTACTATATGTACACAGAACTATTTACAATGTACAATTTTTACAAAAAACTCGGATTAAGCCATTGGCTACCGTCGATACTTTCCGATTTAGAAAAGACTACAAACATCCTTCACTGCCTGTCCGCCATAGTCGGTCGGGCAGATGCGATGCGCGCGCAACGCGCAAAGCTATACTATAAACATAAATAAATGCTGTTAACGTTCCATTTTATATATTTATGAATTAAAATTTAACTATAAAATAGTTTTAAATATTAAACAATAAATTTGCTATAATTTTAAAAACTTAGCCAAATCTTGTATATAATACCATTTTGAAATGAACGTACGTACGGTAGTCATTAAATAAACAAGTTAAAATATATAAAAAAATTGAGCAATAAATATAAATATTTAGAAAATATATTTTTTTACCTAATCCTAATTTTTAGTGAATGTTCAAAACTTGCTTAGTTTATAGGATTGATGGATATTGCCACAAATGCGTGAAATGAAATTACTCTCATAATCTAGACACAGATAATTAATATCACAGACAGTACAAGCCAATTGTATTTTTAACATTATTTATATTTAGTACTATTCAATATTTGAATTTATTTATATAGTAATAATATTAAGTTAATATATAATATATTAAATCAATATTATTACTATTAATAAGATAAGAGTGCTTTTATCTTATAATAATATAAGAAATAATAAGCGTATTGTTTGGCATTCCATTCTCTCTGATTACCCCAATTAAGGATAAAGGATAAAGTGGTTAAATTAAGAAATAATAATGTGTAGACAATTTTAGTATTATAAAAATTAAGATATGATAATGAAATAAAATAAAAGTATAGTGAAAAGAGATTTATTTAATGTAATTGTAATCATATATTATATTGGTTTAATTTTAAAATGTAAACCAATAAGGGAAAACACAAGGCATTTTAGATCCTGTACCAAGTAGTAAAAACAACGCAAGCCTTCAGGGTCCCTAGACTGATTAACATCCACTAACGATCCAGTTTTAGAAGTTGTAAATGAAATATGTTCATCACCAATTACAATTTCCAGTTCCTGTAAATAATATCAAAATTAATAATCAGTCCAACTGATGTATAAATAAAATATATAATCATGCTTAAATTAGTTTTTCCTTGTTTATTCAATCCATGTTTTTTTTTGTTATTTATTACTATATATTTATTAGCATTGCCAGACATCCCAAATTTTTGCCCAAAATTTTATTGTCTCGAACAGGTTTAGGTTTAGGTGAACACTTTTTGTGAATTATTCCACGCACATAGATAATTCCTTTTTAATAACTTTATTTTTTGTAATAAGTTACTAATAATTCCAGAGATAAATGTCCTGCTTTTCCCCTAGACAAAATCTGGCAATGCTGATATTTATCCAAGATGAATAAGCATAAATGTAAGTATGTTTACTTTTTTTACTACATCTCTCTACCTCTATGTCATTCAATTTATTACAATGGTCTATATCATTATAACATGTTTCTTTATTTCTCCATTTTATCTAATCTAATTAGAGGATGAAAAATGTTTAAAACATTTTCTATGTAGGTAATGGCATGTATTTTAAACATATATGATAAAATTTATCACAACATTAAATAATCTGGCTGTAGCATTCTATTAAGGTGGCTTAACAACAAATCAAGAATATTAACATAATTTCAATTCCATGTAAGCTTTTGTAGCTTAAATAAATAAATCAAATTTATCTTTAGCAAAATAATTGTACAAAAATTACCTGTCTGCCAACACGATCTGGTTGTGGCCAAAGCCGGTCGTCTTCGTGCATAATTTCAGAATCTACAATAACTCTTTTCAGCTCATCCATCACACACGGATGAACATATGCTTCTTTACGAATCATTGTATCATTTTTGTAGTTCGAATTATTTGCGTATCTTAATTTACCATCCGGCCGAAACTCAAATTCGAGAAACTCATGACCAAATTTACCTTTATGGCCTACATAATATCGTATATAGAAATCTGAAGACATGGCTGTATCTGAAGATGAGATTTTCGCAATTGTGATGGTTTTATAATGCCTTAATATTCAAATATAAATAACGTGCTTTTATTATAGTTTTAATTAGTTTATTTAATCCACATCACAAACCGCATTGAATTCAAGGCGCTAAACGATATTAGACGCCATGTCAAATTTGTTTTATATGACTTTGACAGTTATTACCACAGAAGTCATTTACTCATTATTTTAAGGGTTATAACAGACAAAATAAATAACAAGTACTAACGGAGGTACAATACCATAGAGCAATATATCTCTACATCAATACCTAATTAGATTGGCTGCGTCTCTGTGCGTGTATTTTTATACCGCATTCAAATATTAGTTACGTAGCTACAGACGGAAGGCCGAAAAAACACCAAAAACTAATTTAAGCTTAATTTATTAATTAAAAATCTAATTATAGTTATAAACTGACTAAAATTAACGACTTATTTGATTGTAAGGTACAATAATTATGATCTTCTATACAGTGAACAGATGTTACTACATTTGGTAGTACATGGGAAACATTCCAATTTCGAAATTATCGGTTTTGTTAATTATTTACGGTAACTGATTTAACTTTTGCCACATCTTGGGACAAGTGAATTTAAGTAATAAAAAATATTATATCAAACCTGTGTAACTTTATTTTATTTTATACCTTTGCAATTGCTTATGATTTCTTATTGTATTTATAATTTATAGTTACTGTATTCAATATTTTTTTATATCATAATATAGAATTCATAAGTCATAGACATTAAAAACGAATATGAGATTCCATAGAGCAATTGAGGTTTGATAAATATCAGCCGTCAAATAAACCTTTTCTTTCTGACCCAGCCAATATGGGTGAGTGCTTTGATATTTTTCTTAAAATTATCCATTAAAATCTTTGAAATACTTGATGATATTAAACTCTTATATATTAAATATTAAACTACAGCTTACGCGAGTGTTAAATTTGGTCATATTTTTGTATTATTGTGGATATTAGTGTGAAAAGTGCTTGTGCTGACTTATGATATTTTTATAATTCCAAACTGAAATATTGAACATGATATACTTTATTGTTCAGGTATTAGCCGTGATCACTGGCATAAACGAAGGGCCACTGGTGGCAAACGTGCGCCCATTCGTAAGAAGAGGAAGTATGAGTTAGGTCGCCCGGCTGCCAACACTAAGGTAAACTAGTTTTATAACCTAACAAACCTACAAGAGCATACTTAATAGTGCGTATATCACACATGTTCCTTATCATTGTTGAATTATTATTTTATATCTATTTTCAGCTTGGCTCTCAACGTATTCACTTAGTGCGAGCTCGTGGAGGTAATATTAAGTACCGTGCTTTACGTCTTGACACTGGAAACTTCGCATGGGGCTCCGAATGTAGGTTTTCAGTTCAATAATTGTTTATATTTTTCACTGTTTTTTGATATCTATGAAATAAAAATGATTAATTGATTTTTTTGTTATTAATAGTTTGTTATTATTTTCAGGTGCTGCTCGTAAGACTCGTATCATTGATGTTGTATACAATGCATCAAACAACGAGCTGGTTCGTACTAAAACCCTAGTAAAAAATGCCATTGTAGTAGTTGATGCTACACCATTCAGACAGTGGTATGAGTCTCATTACCTGCTGCCACTTGGTAGAAAGAAGGGTGCCAAGTTGGTAAGTTAATTTATTTTAATATAAATTAAAGTTGTAATTGTGTTGAGATTGTTTTCTTAGGCATAGTAAATATTTGTTTTCCTTTTTCCTGATAATTTAAAACAAATATTAAGAAGACAAAGTATACAGTTCTCAAAAAATGTACTTTATATGACATGTTGTGGCATCTCCACTATTCACCACACATTATGTTGAAATATAATATACATTTAATGAATACTATTTTAAAATTTGTTTTATTTATTCATAATATGTACAAATTGATCAGCACAGAGGCATGCGAAAATACTTTAACTATATAGGATATATATATACAGAAAGAGATCCTGTATTAAGAAGTGCCTCTTTCCCCATTTGTGCCCAATTTATGAGACATTGTATAATTGTATTGTATGTTTAAGTATCTGAAGTGAATATGAAAAGGGTGGATAAATTTGAAGTTATAATATAAATATTCCCCTGAATGGGTTTGAACTCACTACCATGAGGTTATTACATTTGCCAGAGGGCCTCTAATTGTTTCTATCTTAACTGCATGAATAATACAATTAAGAAATAACTACCACATGATGAGAATCTTTGCGTGTCATATGAATGTTACAATGATTATGTGATCTTTCTGATGTTTTACATCATTTCTCATATATTTTTTTATTGTACTATAAAAAGAATATATATAGTTTTTATAATTATATTCATTTTTGGCAGACTGAAGCTGAGGAGGCAATTATCAACAAGAAGCGCAGTAAGAAAACAGCTAAGAAATATTTGTCAAGACAGCGCCTGTCCAAAGTGGAAGCTGCTCTTGAAGAACAATTCCACACTGGTCGCTTATTAGGTTTGTTGAATAAGAATTTATTTTTATTTTTTAATATCAAAATATATATTTATCATAAAAAATTATTCACCAAGACAATTTTCGTACCAACATATTTTCAAAGTGAGTACCTTGGTAGGTTAATAGCTTTGTTGTTTGTTTGTTTAGCCCATACATGATAAAATGATGATATCGAGAAGTTTTGAGGTTGCATTCATAAGTGGGTACCGTTTTGGGAACTACTTAGCAGTTGCGTGATTTCTGTCATAGTTACTCTGATTTCACACTAAAATTCTTAGCTTTAAACATATGCTGTATTTGTAATAACTAAGCTTTTTTGTTCTTCACAGCTTGTGTAGCCAGCAGGCCTGGTCAATGTGGCCGCGCTGATGGCTATGTCCTTGAAGGAAAGGAATTGGAGTTCTACCTAAGAAAGATCAAATCCAAGAGGGCAAAGTAGGGTTTTAATGTATAAATAAAAGCAAAAACAACAAAACTTCTTTAATTTTATTTCCTTAATACAAATTTGTTATTTATTTAAATCTATAATTAATTACTATACTAAAAAATATTTTTAATCCAACAATAATTCAGTTAAGTTACTTTTAATTTCATGGGGAAATAAGTCTTTAATTAATTATAAATTAAATCTATACTTATAATAAAACCGTAAGAGGGCCAGTGTCTGTGTACTTGGAAGATATTTTTAAAAAAGTGTTATTGGGAGCCTTTATTAACGTAATAGAACCCAAACCAATGATTTTTATTTTTTTTGTCTATTTGAGCGTTTGTTATCGCTAATCTCAGAATCGGCTTAATCGATTTAGCGGTATTATGCGGTATTCACTATTGGATTCTGGCAAGCAACCGAAAACATTAGGGTTTATTTTATTAAAATCGGTTCATAAAAAAGTTACGTCAATTTAATGTACTTCGACAAAAGTTCCTTTAATTGGTACAGAACCCTCTGTGAGCTGACTTGGTTTTTGACTTCGGTTTTTTTTCTAAAATACACTTAAATAAACATTTGTATATTTTAAGCGGGCGTAGCCGCACAGGCCTCTAGCATACTTGGTAAGTACATCATTATTCCCAATTCACAGTATTTTTCAATCTAGTTATGTATTTCCCATTTTATTTTATACATTTTACAGAATATAGAAAGAAATAAAACGCAAGTTTATAGTATTCTTGTATTTAGTGGATCAACCATTTTGCCAGCCATTAGAGCTACGTGTATATTCGAATCCATCACGAAGTATAGAAAAGGATGTGTCGCAGAAAAAACAACAGGGTTGCGGCTACTTGCGTATCCTGAAAATTAAATAAATATTATTTTATTTTCACAATATGAATGTATTTTAATGTAGTATAGTATTTTAATGTAGGTATGGTCTAAGCCTTAATGCGAGTAAGACAAAGGTTCTAGTATTTGAAAGAAAAAACGAAATGCAAGATCAGTGTAAATAGTAAAATACTAGAACAAGTGAATGAAGTGATACATCGAGTAAGTATGTTCAGTAGAGATGAAAGATACGAGATTGATGTGGAAAAGCGTATTACTGCCGGCAACTGCCTTAGCTGCTTTGATAAGACGGCGAAACGTCAGCACGTTTGACCGTACACGATGCAGTGCTGGTATCGACGCTGTTATACGGAACCGAAATGTGGGTATTACAGAAGAATGAATAAAAGAAAGATGAATGCTATGGAGATGCGATCTCTTCGTAGATTCCTCGGAGGGCCTGTGTGAAAAGGTTGATTTCATGACAGTAGGCGAGGCAATAGAAGTATGCAGAGACCGTACTGTTTGGCTCCGTTCTGTCTGACTACCCCGCTAGGGATACAACATGAAGCTAAGTTAAGTATTTTGTAATCATAATTATTCTAGAAAATTAGAAAACCTTTAAAAGAGATTAGTTCGACAGAATCATCACACAATAATAGATAAATCGTCCTTGTCATGTAAATGCGACAGACCGTTGAAAAAAAAGCAAAATCATTAATGGGGTACAGGAAACGAATCATCTCGTAATTTTTCTGTTTTTCTGATTGATGTAATTGAAAAGCTTGCCTATCTGATCATAATTTCCATCTCGATTAGGCATTTAGGTCGTAATGTCGATGCAGGTGGCTGCCTGGATGCCGCGTGGCGCATCAATGGATTCAAACGCGCGTGTCGCCGCGTTGCGCCACCGCAGTGAGAGACAATGGAAGTGGCCTATGCCCACTCACCACTCGGCAATACGGTTTTAAAATTCTTCTGACATTAATTATCTTGGCCCTAGACCGTAAAACGAGGGTAAAGCGATGTACGCAATTTTATGCAAGTCGTTAACAGCAAGATTACATTGTTCATAATATATAGAATTCTCATTGTATTTAGTTAACACAACTTAGCACCAAATTTATCTTATATAGTGTAATAATTATTATGTGAATAAATATTAAATTAACTTTATAATGTAAAAAGTAGTTTTAAAATCCGACTATACCTACCTAATCTTAGATGTTCTGTCGTCTCGTCTTCTACTGTTCATATTTTGTAGTCTAATTATTAATGGCTATTTATAGTAACTAGTAAATTTTTATAACTGTATACAATTTAAGTGATGATTTTTCTCCACTTTACTTTGCTCCTAAGGTAAAGTGGAGTGGATATCAGATATTTGCGCTTTAGATGTTCGAAATAAATCGTACCCAGTACCTACTTCGCCAAATTTGCAAAAGTTTTATTAAAATCTGTTCACTGGCTTTTGCGTAAAAAGTGAAGACATATCATTTTGAAAATGTATATTGTTGGCTTTTGTTACAAGTGAATAGAGATTAAAGTTGATATTATTTTTATGAGTGGGCATTTAAACTTAAAAACTGATTGCCCTTACGTAACTATTATATTTATTTTAAATAACAAACACGTAAGTACACTCCTAAAATAAGAAGTAAAGGATCTAAACTATTTAGATAAATGCATTTAATTTAATCAGCCACATTTTAGTGAATATTTAGAGCGTTTTAGTGTCGTCCAAGGATTTTCCGGTGGGCAGCGAGGCGTGACGAGTGGCCCCGGTCTTGTGGTCCCACGCACCTCGTCCTCCGCTAATTATGTGGATCACACCGTAACCTTACACCCTGTCTAAGTATCTTTGTTTGAGGTAAATGCCAAACAATGGTTTCTTCAAACACGTAAAAATAGGTATGTAAGTAGGTATATATTATTACCATATAGGGGGAGTGATGTCATGATGTCTTTTTCTTAGATTGTGTGNATTATATTTATTTTAAATAACAAACACGTAAGTACACTCCTAAAATAAGAAGTAAAGGATCTAAACTATTTAGATAAATGCATTTAATTTAATCAGCCACATTTTAGTGAATATTTAGAGCGTTTTAGTGTCGTCCAAGGATTTTCCGGTGGGCAGCGAGGCGTGACGAGTGGCCCCGGTCTTGTGGTCCCACGCACCTCGTCCTCCGCTAATTATGTGGATCACACCGTAACCTTACACCCTGTCTAAGTATCTTTGTTTGAGGTAAATGCCAAACAATGGTTTCTTCAAACACGTAAAAATAGGTACTTAAGTATATATTATTATCCATACGAGCAAAAGCGATTGATAGAGTGTATGTTTTAAAAAGAAAGAATGATTTATTTATTTACACTTTATTGTGCACAATTTCACATTAAGAAGAAAAAGAAGAGTAAAAAAAGAAGAGTATGATGTCTATTTCTTAGATTGTGTGTGATATACTATGTTCTTTTTTTACTTTTTTCATTTTCACGCGCTGCATCCCGCATATAGCAGGGTAGGCTAGTGTCAAGACACTTCGCTACGCACTTTCTGCCGAATTCTGGGGGCATTTCGTGTTGGGTGACAGAACTCAACGCTGCGCATTGCCTCGTTACCAGAGCGAGGGTGTTTTAATGGGAAAGAAGTTTCTTAATCCTTTCCCTCTTGTTTTTTCCCTCTCAAAAAAATACCAAATACACTTACTATTTTTGACATCATCAGGTTGATATTTTCGTATGGCCACGGACACAGATTGCTCTATACTGCGCACGTAAACGCCGACCTGCGGTGTCATGGGGCTGAAGTCGTGCTGCCTCGGCTCGAACACGTCGCGTATGCCCAGCTATAGTGATTATTGTCGTTGTCTTTTAGTTAGTTTAGTGTAAGTTATTTTTTATTTATGGTAGTTAAAGTGGTAGAGGTCGTCGTATCTCATGAGCACAAGGGTGTGACTGTAACGCTATGACTGTAGGGTCAATCTTCACTCGAAGGAATTAATTATTATTTCTTAATGTTTTCATTTCTTAGCTCTGGCACCAAGGCAAAAGCCCGGCGTTGAGTTCAACACGCAATGCCTCGAAGAATTCGCCTGAAACGGAGTGTATCTACACTAGGTTCCCTCTGCCTACCTTGCTATATGCGGGATACGCGTAGGGTTATGCTTGAAGCTGATTTAATTTAAAGTGGCATAAAATTTATATAGCATAAAAAAATATAGTCAAATTGATAAACTCCCACTATTTGAACTCGGTTAAACAGATTAGTATACAGTTCACTCAATATAACATATAAAATTAGTACTTATATTTTTTATTTCATAAAAAAAACTTTCACAGTCTTCGTCCTCGTTAGGTTTCATAGAATAGAGTAACTAGTTTTATAACATAAATTAGTAGTAACGTCGTGTCGCTCCAACGATATATGATAACATTAATTTTAATACCTACACAAGAGTTTTTACTGTCCTTAATTGGCATACGCTTTAATCAAAAATGAACATCATAAGCAAAATTTACTGCACTCAAAACCAGTTCAATATCAAGCACGTAAGACTCAAGATGCTCATTTATAACCAGAATAACCGTATATTATTTTAATACGGTTATATTTTACCTATAAATATCTCCCTATCTTAGGTATATAGCGAGATTATACACTTTCTTATCAATTTAATGAAATCACATTTGGAAATTTGGCTAACCTTAAGAGAACTATTTTATATGTTTGCAAACTTATCCCTGATTTATTTGACTTCACGAATACTTACCCAGTAGGTGTCGCATTCGCTAAAACATACTCTAAGCATAAAGGCATATAATTATAGGTATAGGTATACATATACATAATTTTTCTGTAAACTAACCTTCTGCAAGTCCGTTGTAAGGGTAACATGGCCTTTGACGATAAAGCTGGGCACTACTGCTTTTACACGTCGCGGTCTCAAAACTGCGTAAATATCGGAAAGATCGGACTCCCGTGCCATTCGACCTAAAAGTCTTGAGAGTTCTCCAGAACCTCTTCTTAAAGGCAACACCACGAGGAAGTAGTAGCGATCGCTGTCTAGTGGCAGTCGAAGTGCAGATGCCTCAAGATGCGGGAGGTACGCGTATTCCAACATGGTGTCATATTGCATGTAGGTTACCTAAATAATATTTTATAATTATTAAAAAAACTAAATCATTCATACATTAAGCCAATAAGCCTTGATAACGAGTTCCCTATAAATTATATAAAAGGAGTTTACCTGAATATTTCTAAGGCCGTTCACCAAAAACATATTGTCATCAACAGTTTGTTCAGGATGTTCGACGCCAATGTTAAACGATCTATATACCAAATAATCATCTGCATATGATGATGGGTTTGTGAATAAGAAGTCTACAGATTTTTTTCGACGTTCAAGAGTCTCGATCCCTTGAGTTGTAGACGCCATGGTAGTTTCTGCTGTACTTGAATCAGTGTTGGACGTACTTGTAACTGAAGTGGACATCGTCGAAGCTTCAACATTAGTAGATAATGTACTCATTTCAGATGTTGTTAATATTTGTGTTGTTAATATTTCAGTCTCAATATTTACAGTTGAACCGATGCTTGTACTGGTGCTATCCGAAGATATTTGACTAGCAGTTGTTTGTGAAATAACTGAAGATCCAGGGACTGGGTTGGTGACAGTTGATATCGACTCTGATGGAAAACTTGTGGTTTCAGTCTCTATTATTTGGGTGTTTTCTTTATTATCAACACTTAGTCCCGTTGAACTTATTGGTGAACCGGTCACTGTAGACGATGGGGTGGACGAAGTGCTTTCAGTGCTCTGCCCTCGATCTAAATCAGTTATAGTTTCTACATTTGGATTGACAGTTGTTTCTTCTTTAGTGCCTTCTGTAGGTTGAGCTGTAACATCTTCACGACTGGGAACTTTTTCCGTTGATACATTAGTAGGAGAAGCGTTATCTATTCCTACAGGAGTATCCAGCGTACTGGTTGCATTATTTGATGATGTTGTATTATCATTTTCTAAATCAAACCCATAAAATCGTAAAATCTTTCTGTAACTTTCATTAAACGTAACATTCTCATTATTTAAAGCTAATCCAGCGAGGAATCCTTCTTCTGGTACGAAGTATGTCTGAAAGGAAAAAGAGCCGTGTGAGTCAGTAGCCGAGGTTTCCGTATTAATTTCAGGATCGTAAGTTGTCAACGATAAATACAACTAATTTAAGTTTGCGTGCGCACCTATGCATCACGGAGGAATCGAACTCACAACATTTCACGTTTACAGTCGCACGCTTGTGCCCTTGCGCCACGACTGTATCTACCTACTCTTATAGTATAATTGAAATAGTCTCTAACTAGCTTAGAGACATGAGGTACCACCGTTTTATATTAGACATTCTACAAAATATTATGACTAGCTTTAATGGAAAACCACTAAAAAGCGCGAACAATATTTTTGGCGCGCAATTAGACTATTGTGCAACTTGTAAAAAATAACAACATAATATTTATATGAATAAACGAATTTTTTTACAAGTACCTAATAAAATTATCTAGTGATATTATGGTTTATTTCCAGATGTACAAATAACATCAAAATTAAAAACATAATTAACATCAAATAAAACTTTTAAAGATTAAAATTGCGCGGTAAACAACCAACATTGGATTTACACTAATATATTATTTTAAAATTACTTTTAAATGAAAATATTGTTAAATGAAGATAAGTAAAAAGTCAGATCGTAGGTATTTTTAAGAATTTTGAACTCCTTATTAATGTTTTTTTTCATACAAAGAACAATGAATGTTTTTAATTTGTATATTCATAAAATAAGATAACAATTCTGTTTTATAAAATGACTCACTTTAAGTGTACGATGTATATCTCGAAATCCAATCCTCATTACATTCCTGTTCCATGGAAGCTGCATACTCCGTTGGATCTGGTAAGAAGATTCACCATCGACTCCTTCGTATAGAGCTACCAATATTCCCATTAATCCATAGGGCGAGAATGCAATATTATTATCATTTAAAAAATTATGTTCCGCAAGAACTTTTATACCAAATTCGTTTGTCACATCAACCATGTGAGCCAGCGGAGTCCGTTTGGAGTCCCAGAGTTTGATTTCAATAGGGATTCCATATTCTATACCAACCACTAAGTTGACAATTGCAAGAACGAAAATAATTGGTGTTAAAATATTTGCACAAACAACGGTCCGCGAACGTCCGAGCTGAATCATCGTGCACGCGACTCTGTCCGCGCTTGGGTGGCTGCGGGCTACAATGGCTAGAGGCTTCTTCGAGACTCATTAGCATTTAGTCCCCGTAATTTTCGGTGAATGGCCTCTATAGATTAACACCCAAACGTTGAAAAGAATGATTAAAGCGGTGATTAATCTCTTGATAAGCGTAACATTTTTTTAAGTGAGCTTAAATTAAATTAGTTGATTTATTATTTGGTAACCAAAGCTATATTTATATAATATCATTAATTGAATATATTGATGGTATAATTAAGAACATACAGAATCTTCTTTTCCTCTCGCTATCAAAATGTAACACGCTTTTATTATTTTTTATTAGGTGTTATATTTCTTATTAGAGTTAATTTATTTTTAACTTTATAGTTCATTTTATTAAAAAATAATAAAAGCTTCTTTCTTAAAAAAGGTTTTTTCTTTAATTTTTTCAAAGTTTCAGTGCACAATGCACATACACCCAATACCGGTAAGTATTATTAGGGAATATGGAGCTCGAATGGTGTTTACTTTAACAGTGATTAGGTGAATATAGTGCAAAATATTCTCCTTCTTCTCTTTTAGGTGGTGCATAGTTTTAATCCCTAGCCTAAATCCTAATATAATATGCTATAAGCGCCTACAAATGTAATAGAGCAAAGTGATAACAAGAACAATTTATTAAATATTTGTTATATTATGTAAAAAAAATTGATATTTTCCCTAATATGTTAAAAAACTACCACTCAAATTCCATATTCCCTAATTTTTGAAAATCTTACTTATTTAAAAATATTAACAATGCCACTTAGTGTTCACACTAAGGCGTAACTGAAATCGTAATAAAGAGAAAATAAAAAAAATATTGAAAATAAAAAAGCGTTAATGATAAATACTCAAGTCTCCACCACATATTATACCGTATGATACAGTACCATAATAATTATGTATCTGTGGGATATTCTCCGTAATCAAAAATGGCGACATTTTGTCAATTGTAATTTGTGAATGTGATAAACTGGTACAACCAAGTCGTCATTTTACGATTCAAAACTTAATTTTTCCTTACTATTTTAGTATGAGTATAATATTCATCTGAATTATAAATAAAACATCAACCAGACTGAATAATTTATATACGTTATGTATAGCTTTTCAACATCGATGGATTGATTGGACGCCAGAATAACTTGACAGGTACAGTCATTATTATTCTTTTCGTTGTAATTCCTATAGGTAGTTTATATTTTATGAACAACGAATAATAATATTTATAAAGTGAAACTGAGATTACTGAAATCTCATTATTTGGGCAACTAAGTACCTGTTTATAAACGCAACGCTGACAACATGAATCGTGTTGTTTCATCTTTACCGGGTTATTTACACATTAATATAAATAATAATGCCTTAAATAATATTTCTAGTGAGTGTTTATTTAGATGTTTATTGTGGAGGTGAGTACTTACCATTTATAAATCTGCATATCCCATAACAAAATGTCCCAATTAATTAAAGGAAAAATATTTCTTACCATGAATGCTAAATATAAAAATTAAAACCTTTATTCATGTATAACAAATGTAAAAGTTATATGTGTAATGATCTTTTAATGTTTATCCTAATAGCTGTTGTTTAATTTTTTTAATAGAATATATAAGAAAATTTCAGCTTGTAAATACCAATAAAAAACAGAATCAAGTGAATAACATACTTATATTAATAAATAATTAAAATTCTCCAATTAGAAAACATAACTTTTAAAATGCCTGTGTGCATTATGTTATAGTGACCTTATTATTGATGCATGTACTGTGTAAGTATTTCATTTGAAATTGTTATGTAAGTATGAACTAACATTTTTTATAATTTTTATATTACTTTATGAAGATAATCTATTACAATGATTTATTTTACAGTGCAACGGATAGAAGAATCAAAAGAAAAAAATAAGATATTTTAAGAGTGATAATAGCTTATGACCAAAAAATTGGTCATAAGCGAAGTGCTTAGTGTGTAAAATGGAACTACCAGATTGCCCTCCCGGTGCGGAGGGCTATCAAGATACTGTTATCGAAGTCCCAAGGAAAGCAGAGCAAGAAGTTACTAATTGCACTAAGGTAAGATTATTTATCACTATTTTTCAATTTTGACATAGTTTAAATACATACATAATACAATAAAATTGATTATATTAAATTATATTATTACTGTAATAAGTTTATTACTTTACTCTTGTGCTATGAAATGAGTTTATATTAAGCTCTTATTGGATTTTGGCTATTAATTTTAAATAAATAATTATTTGTTTAAAATGGAATAATAAGGTAAGTTAAGAAAAATATTTAGAAACCTAGTGAGATATTCCACATACTAGTGTAAAGTTATGATGTTGAAAAAATATATATAATTATAAATAAATAAGGACTACATTTGTTCAGCAGTTCTTGTTGGATTTCATGTAACTTTTTATTCAAATACATACTGCATTTTAGGTATTTATAAATGTTAATGTATTATTTATCCCATTTGTATTTAAGAATTATATAAAAAATATATTGGTTTCCTCTTTATAGTACATGTTGATTATTTGAGGATAGATAAAATGCTGTGACAACAAAAGCACCATTATTTTTATATGAAACAAAGTCCAGTTTAAAAATTATAAAGAGATTTAATTTTTGCGATATAACTGCAGAGATTAAAAAGACTGCTTCAGTATCAATAATACAACTATTGAACCCAATTTTTTTTTTCATTTTATCAATTATATTCTGAATTTTCCATGATATATTTGAAGAACTTGTTTTTACTTATTCTGATTTTTTTTTATTTTGGTATAGTATTCCCTAGAAAAAATAATATATATGGATAATTCAATGCCAGTTTATTGTACATACAAGTATTGCATACATATACTTTATTGCAACTTTAATAAAATTAATCATGAGGTAAGAAAATTAGATAGACAAGAAAGTTGAGAATGAAGTGTCTTGGGAATAAATTCACTTTCTTATGTTTCTATGCAATGTGAGGAAGGAAGTTAAAAACAATAAAATAAACATATACATACAATTTTGTTAACATTTTTAAAGTGTTATTCCACACTTAGAAAATAAGTATAAAAAATATGATATAAATATGTTTTTCTCATGATAGGTATTGTGTGTATAGATAATAATATAATTAATATACATGATAAGGAAATTAGATATAATAATAAAATAAAAAAGGATACAGACCAAGTTCTGTAGTGGTAAATATTAATAATAAATAAAAAAAATATTCTTAGCAACAAACCAAATAGCAATTTGTATATTTTTTTAATAGATTCACTCTGTTTCGCTTTGTGCGGGATCATAGCAGATTAGGCTAAGCAGTAAGGTCCCAACCTAGTGTTAAGACAGTTTGTTCCCATTAAGAACTTCCGTTTCCCACTTTCCGCCGAATTCTATAGGCATTGTTGAGTGGCGGAACATAACGCTTTGCTACCAGAGCGAAGAAATGAAATTATTAAATATTTAATTTTCTAGAGTGGTATCAAACCCACAAGCTGTCTCATTTATTGTCGCACGCTTGTGCCCCTGCGCCACGACTAGCCTTCGTATTGCTTTAGTGCAGGTATCTGCATATATAACATTCTTTGAAGTTTCTAAATTAGTTTCTTGATTAAGAACAACAGTCTAATACACTTGGTATGACTTAATTTATTTATGACAATGTACGGCCTTAGATAAATTAATTATAACAATTATATCAATGAAGGAAAAAAATACTCATGTATTTTGGTTATGTAGTATATAAGAATGTTATATTATAAGCGTAAAATTTCTTCGTTCGTGTGCTTTCAACCTACAGTGTGTTCTCATTTATGGATTACTGGTAAGTATACATTTAAAAGCTAAGTGTAACTAATGTTCTATTTTAAAAACGGATGTCTGTATGGTCGCCTGTTTAACTTATTTACGCGAAAAATTATTACAAACAAATAAATGTTATTTTAATCAGAAAAAAAACATTTTTTGATGTTTTCGAAAAGTGTTCATATCGATATTACTGTATTGTTGTATTTGTCGTGAATATTACTGGCAATGAATACTCAATAATACTCTTGATTTTCTTTTTAATATCAAAGCCCACTTTTGACGGATTATAGACGTATTTTATTTTAAAGAAAATTGCTTTTCAGGCCGAGCAAGAGTTTCTAGAGCATTTAAATAGTTTGAAGATCAAGACCGAGGATGGAAACTATCGGTGCATGGTGGAACGCCGCGGGCGCGACGTTTCGGGCAAGTGGATATATCTGTGCTACCCCTGTGCGGCGATGTGCAGTGGGGAGAGTGTATTGCAGGTGAATATGTTTCAGGATATGTACTTGATGTTATAACACTGTTCTTTCCACTTTCTGCCTGCTTTAGAAGACCTAACCTAAGTGCTAAGACACTCTGTTCTGAATTCAAAAGTGTTGAAATTCAACGCCGGGCTTTTGTCTTGGTGCCAGAGCGAAGAAATGAAAATAATAATTCATTCCCTCGAATGGGGATCGAACCTACAACCATCGCGTTATAGTCACACCCTTGTGTCTCTTCGCCACGGCGGGTTCTAGTAGGAATATAATTTAAATATAAACGTAAGCTATATAGTATAGGATAAGTATCGTACAATACCGCGTATATAGTTCTTCCACAAGTCACTTTCCACAATAGTGTCAAGTTTATGACACTAATGTAACTAACTATTGATCATTTATCAATAAACAACTATTACAGACTCATATATCTGGCAAGAAACATAAGAATAAACTCAGCATGAAATTAATATGGCCTACAAATATCTTTGATACCCACCCTTATGTGCAAAGTGAGAGAGGAAATGTCAAGAGTGCAGGTAATATATTTCAAAAACTGAAGCAAAACACTTTTCTTATTATGAAAAATTTATTTTTGATATTATTCAACACAACTTAAATGTTATAACAGCTACAGATAAAGTCCTGCAGAAAATGGCGGAAGAAGTTGAAAATTTTAAAAGGGATGGTTCAGTGTTGGATTGGAAATATGAGAAGTATCGAGGGATACCATGTCATATCCAGGAAATTCTGGATAACGTAAAGTAAGCAATATATTTTTGTTATAATTTTTTGTTCTTTTTTATTAGCTTTACGCTGTATCTCGCACGTAGCAGGATAGGCAAAGGTAGGCTGGGAACCTAGTGTTAAGACACGTTCCTCCTTTTTGCGCTGAATTCTGGGTGTATTGCGTGATGATTAGCGGAACTGAACACCGTGCTTTGCATGGTTACCAGGGTGAAGAAATGATAATACTAAATAAAGCATTCGAACCCACAACCTGTCACGTGTACAGTCGCACGCCCCTGCACCATGACTGGCCTGAAAGTTAATATCAAATTTGTGGTAATATTTCATGAAATAGATATGTAACTTTAAAAGTAAAATACAGTGGTTTTTAAAGGTGTTTAATTTTTTTTCTGTATTGCAAATTGGTATAGTTTTCTTTTTAACAAAAGAGTCTATTGAGTCTATTAGAGTCTAAATTATACACATTTTTAGATTTGCAACAATTGTAATTTATAAGCTTAATCATTATGTTTTTATATCATGTATCCAGAGCACCCCTCATCGGCGTCGAATATTTAATCGAACATCCACCTGAGGAAGCACATTATGAGCCTTCATACATATGCGTTTTGTGCATTAAACTTGGACATCCTCGGACTATAGTAAACCATTTAACCTGTTTCTGGCATCGATTTAATTATCTTGTAAGTTTTTTGTTGTATTTTTATGTGTATTTTTTGGAATATGTAATTTAGTGGTTTTTTATATTTTTTATTTAAATATGTGAACAGAAATCTATGGCATGTCTAAACTTGCAACCTATGATATCAAGAAAATGCTACGAAACAGTATACATTGATTGATATGTATATAAGAGAACATTGTGATATGAATATATCTGATTAGACGCGAAGATTGTAGGTTCAATTACTACTTAGGGAAATACATATTTATATTATGTGTATCTTAATGATAATTTTAGGGTTTTTTTCTAATACTGAGGAAAATTGTAGATGTCTACTAGTTCTGATCTGTTTTTATTTGTTAACGATATAAAATGTAACAATAAAATCTTTTACTGTATTGATTTATGATTGCTTATGTCCATATCCTCATTTGTCCCCAGTTGCGCCACTTCAGCAAAGCGACAGGCTTACTGACCCCCTACCGCAACCAGGCCAAGTACCGCGAGGGTGTCGCCGTCGTCGTGAACCGGCTCGCCGCCCGCATTCAGGACAAGTACGGCCGGATGAAGCCCATCAATATGGATAAGGAGGAATATGAGAGGGATAAGTGAGTTATATTTACTCATTATTGGGGGTTTTAAGTGGTTTCACTTAGTGTGACGTCATGTTTTGCAATTTCGTTACAAAATTGCTTAATACTATATTTTGAAAAGTGATGTCTTCAAATTTATGACCTCTTTGCACCACATAGAGGAGGAGGATCCCTATTGTATAGGGATAAGTAAGCTATATCTATAATTGAGGCCACTAGTTGCACAGGAGCAAAAAGTGTTTCTGTAAACACAAGTAGTTATGGGTTCGGTCTGGTGTCGAAGCAAAGCGCAGCGTAGAATCCCGCCACACAACATGCAATGCCTCCAGAATTCAACCGAATGTTGAAAACTAAGTGTTTTCATACTAGGTTTCCTCTGTATACCCTGTCATATGTGGGACACAGCGTGAAGATGATAAAAGCTATATCTATGTATTATTGTCTGCCGTCTGGCCATCGTGGCCGCCGTGGCACAGCGCCTGTGACGGTTGTGGGTTCGATCCCCACTCGAGGAAGTTAAATATTTATTTACGTTTTTATTTCCATTTCTTCGCTCTGGTGTCGAGGCAAAGCGCGGCGTTGAGTTCTGCCGCTCAACACGCAATGCTTCCAGAATTCGGCAGAAAGTGGGGAACGGAGTGTCTTAACACTAGGCCCCTACCCTACTTTGTGCGGGATACAACGTCAAGCTGAAAAAAAAAATTGTTTTGTATAACTAATTGTAAATAACACCGTATATCACGTATGATTATTGTTTAAACAAAAAATGTACTGTAGCTATGATATGAAAATCCTAAATATATTTCTGTTACTTATGTTTAATTTAGCAGTTTAATAAAACTTGTTTAAATAAAAAAATATTTATATCATCATCTGTCTCATACAATACATAATCGACTTGATGAAATAATGTTATAAATGAATCCTATTTTTTAAATTATAATTTATGAGTTTTTATATATTTAATATTTTACAGAGATCAAATACATCAGTGGATCTTTAGAGGACGGCATTATGCTGAAACTGATAAGTGCACTTTTGAAGAGGTTGTCGACGCCGACTTAATTACGTCTTTAGGTAAATAATATAACTTTTACAGGAACAGCATATAGGGTAAAATATTTTAAACCCATACCTAAAGAAATTAATCTAGATACCTCAACAGTTTAGCTGTAGACGTAGGATTTTTTCTTTCATTTCACGATGTTTATCCATACTATATTTCTTGTGACGCGGTTACGAATAGATACCAATAACGTAAACACTTGTCTTACTACTACAAAAATACTAAAGGTTAAATAACTTTGAACTTTGCCGTCAACCTTTACCTACGACTCGATTTCGGAATGAGGCGTGTGCGGCGGTGTCCCTTTGATAGGTTGATGCTGCGTGCGTCGTTCTTGACAAATGGCGTTTTATTGTACAACGATATTTTTATTATTTATTTTGTTTGTAAAAATCGCTTTTTAATTTTTTTCAAAATCTCTTTTGTTGTAATTATATTAGACTTCTACAGAGTAGTTAAAACTGTGGTTTCATTTGAAAATAAAACAAACAAAAACCCTCTGTTAAAATATTGACTCACTCTATTCCCATCTCAAATAATGCTATTTTTTTCTAGCGAGATTTTTTGTATTGAATAGATTTCTTTTTAAACTAATAACTTACAAAGTTTAAATCTATACTATTAGGCATTCACAGTACTTATTTTGTTTAAATTTTTGTTTTAAAATAAAAACATAGTGGAACAATGTCTGATTTGTAAAGGCGAATATTGTGAATAGATATAGCTATATCGAGAGTAGAATTGTGTATTATGAATATTTAATTATATTAATATCTCCGATCTGAAAGACCAAGCGCGGCGTTGAGTTACGCCGCTAAGCACGCAATATCTCGGAAATTGGTGGTAGATAAGGAACGGAGTGTCTTAACACTAGCTTTACTCTGCTATGTGGGAAAAGTATGTGCCTGTAAAAAATATATTATTCAGAAAAGATTTAAGATAAATGCGTTGCGTGGATATTAAAAGTATTTTCCTATTTTCAGATTCAACCAAGAGTCGTCCAAGGTATGGATTTAATAATTAAATGTTTTATGTGTTATTTAACGAGAAATAAAAAAGTAACAGATTGTTGGAAGCAATAAGACCATGTATCTTTTCATAAGTACATGTTTATAAATATTTTTTGTCATGTTTATCCTCTTCTATTTTAATTATTCCAAATATTATAAAAATCTAATTCTGAAAATATGACGGTGAATTATGTTTAATTAAATTATATTTTGATTTCTAGAATAAACCATGATCCTTCTCCGCCCGTTGTTGCGGCACCTTCTAAACCAATACCTAACTATGTAAGTTGTTTAGTATTTAATACAAATTTTGACTTTTCTTGTTATTACCCATAGCTGAATAAAAGTCTAATAAAATGATTCTTGTGGATTTGAACTTACAACTTTTATCGTCTAAGGCAACTATCGAATTCACAATCATTGCGTTTACAGTCTGAAGCTGTCCTTTTATGAATTTATTAATTATTTATATTAAAAATAATTTGCTAATATTTTTACTTTCACGCTGTATCCCGCATATAGCAAGACCTAGTGTTAAGACACTTTTCATCGAAGATTGCCCACTTTCCATCGAATTTTCGAGGCATTGCGTGTTGAGTGGTGAAACTTATGGCCGCGATTAGCTTCGACACCAGAGCGAAGAAACAAAATAATAAATATTAAATTCACTGCCCCGGTGAAATAAACTAATAAAATATTAAATTCACTACTTCGGTTTAACCAAATGATGTACAACCTCGCGCTAGTGCCACTGCGCCACGACTGCTTTCATTTGATTATATAATATTATTTATTTGCTTCATTAGCGACAAAGACGCGGCATCAAGCGAAGCTCCATGGACTCATTGTCGGACGTCAGCGACGATTATGAAGTGCGCGTCGTTCAAGCGAAGTCGAGCAAGTTAGTATGTTATAATGTCCATTTATACGTTGCTTGTTTATTAAAGAAAAGAAAGAAAAATTGATAATCTGCACAAAATGGAAAGGCAATACTAACAAGTAAAGTTTTTTAGACTGTTTAGGAATATAAAAAATATTAATTATCAATATAATCAGGACTACGAATGCGGAACAACTGCCACTATGAATTTATAATAATTAAATTGTTCCTTTTGTATTCAAAAGAGCAATAATGAAGTTTGTCGCCGGTGTATTAACATTTGGTTATTTGAAAGTTCTTGCAAAACAATTTCTATAAATAATATTTAAGTTGAATTAATTATCTCACAAGATGTGTGGCAAATTTAACGTTTCTATGTTATAAAGAATTGTGTATGCACAATACATTCTCCATCAGTCAGTTAAACAGAAAATGTCCTGTTGCTTTGTTCATTTCTAGTCTATTCACTCACTTTATCTCACCATTAACTCACTATATGGGGTAAAATAATTTACACTTTTTTTTATTACAGAGGTGAAGATACGAAGCGTAAAGAGCTACATCCTGAAAGACGGCGTGCGAGTCCGAGCCGTACACATTTGCCTATTCGGACCGGCCCTTCTAGGTCGCAGGAAAATGTAAAAAAAACATATATATATATAATATAAGAAACACGCGAGTAGGTGTTAAAAATAAACGAGTAGAACCTCCGACCACGTCCTGGCCTTTGGTTTCATAGGCGAACGCATAACACATACTTTGAATAAATATTTTAACATAAATAACTAAATGAAATAAGTAAATAAATCTAAAATAAATAAACTAAATAATAACTGAAAGCACTAAATGATGTGAACTCTTTAAATGATGTGAAGCTTGGGGCAGTGCCGGCTAAAAGTAGGCTTAAAGCGGCCTCTTTGCGTTATAACAACACTCACCTTTCATTGCTTCAGCCCAGGTCAAGGTTAAAGCTTAAGGTCAAAGTTTAAAGGTTATGGTCAAGGCTACAAATAGGTCTTAACCACATTCGTAATTGAAATAATAATTGATTAAATTAACAATCAATCATCCGAATAGTCGAGGTCATGTGGCAGAGCACGAGTAGCGCATCTGACCACACCAGAGCCCGACCCCAAGTGGATAATTATAAATAGGTCTTAACCACATTTATAATCACAATAATAATTGATTAACTCCATAATCAATTATCCGAATGGTCGAGGTTATTGGCAGAGCGCATCTGACCACACCGGAGCCCCGACCCCAAGTGGATAATTATAAATAGGTCTTAACCACATTTATAATCACAATAATAATTGATCAACTACATTATCAATTATCCGAATGGTCGAGGTTATGTGGCAGAGCACGAGTAGCGCATCTGACCACACCAGAGCCCCCTATTATACCTAAAATTGTAATTTTTCATTTAACAGCAAGTTCGTGCACCAAACTACGATTATAAAGTAAAATTAGCACAAGAACAACGACAGTCGGCGGAAAACCTAGCACTGAAGGCGCTCGCATATCATGAGAAAAATCCAGAAAAACATCCCCTTTACCCAGAAGAATGGAGAAAGTTCTGGAACAGACGTTACAAGGAGATACAGGCTGGTTAGTTGACGTTTTCAGTATTTTGTATTTATCGTATTTTAATTTCGTTATTCTACATTAATGATCGATTTTTTGTATTGTAAAAAAGTATATTAATTTGAATATACTGGGCCTCTAACCTCAGTCTCATGGCGTTCTTATCAAGTAACGCCGTAATGTTTGTTTTAATTTATACTGTACTAGCGGCCCGCCTGCGCGTATACGAACTAAACATTCAAAATTTAACATTACAGAAGGCAAAGACGCGTCCAAGCACGACTTCAAACCGGAGTGGATAGTGTTCTGGACGACCCGCATGAAGGAGCTGCACGAGCAGGAGCTGCGCGCGACCGTGTCCGAGATATACCGGCGCTTGCGCCTCACGCCGCCCCCACCCACTGATAGGTGAGATTGGTAAACTTAGATATAGCGGGTAGCAGAGGCCTGTCGTGGCGCAGGGGCACAGTGTGACTGTAAATGCGACTAGTTGTGGGTTCGATCCCCACTCGAGGAAATGAAATATTTATTAAATTTATATTTCCATTTCTTCGCTCCGATGCCGAGGCAAAGCGGCGTTGAGTTCCGCTACTCAACACGCAATGCCTCCAGAATTCCGCAGAAAATGAGAGACGAAGAAGCAGAAGTGTCTTGACTTGACAGCAGGGTTACTGTGTTCGGGATACAGCGTAAAACAAAAAAATATATATATTAAATGATAGTTATATTATTATTTTTTATATATTTACACAAGCAACATGATACGAATGTTACCAGGAGGTCTCCAGAGCGACGGCGGTCAGCGGACAGGCGCCGCTCGCCACGCCGCCGGTCGCCGCGCCGCGCCTCGCCCGCCTCCAGGAGACCTGACCCGACGAATCGGTTAGCTAACGTATATTACATTAAAAAATATTTGGTTATACTCGCTCTCTTAGAAAATTTTAGCTCAAAAGTAAGGTAAATAAATATTACTTGCATTAATTACTTTGGTGTAATTTATTGTTACCACGAGCATTTGTCATAAGTTATGTTATTTCCATTTGACCATGTGGGCGAAACTACGGGTAAAACCTAGTTACAGTATATATTTAAAATCAATTACTAAAAAAAGATCATAGTAGAGAAAGAACACTTAAAAAGCACGACTACTCCCAGAAGGATATATGAAGAATTTCATGACAGTGTAATGAAATATTTTTTTTTCATTTACCTACTGTGGTAAAATTCACTGTTTTTCGTCACAACATGTAATCTATCGCAATGTATAGTAAAAGAAGAAGACGAAAGTATTCTAAAACTGCTTTTGGTGAATAATTATAAAAATTGTCAACCAGCACAATAGACCGGCGGTCGCCCCCGCGCCGCTCGCCAGCCCGCCGCACGTCTCCACGGCGCACGTCCCCTAGACGCGCGTCTCCCAGACGCCTGAGTCCCAGACGCGTGTCTCCTCGACGTCGTTCACCGCTGCGGCATCTGCGCACGCGCTCGCGCAGTCCTGTACACAAGTATGGTGTATTCCTTGTAGTTATCTTCATTTGTATGACTACAAATTACTAATTGTTAAGTTAAAATATAGTTCTTTTAATAATTTTATGTTATTTATTAGTTAAAGAAAAATATTTTGTAATTGCAACGACATAGATTTTTTATTTTTGGGCAATGTATTTCTTTTTTTATTAATTAGCCTACATTGAAGAAATATGCATGAAGCTAACGAAAAAACAGATATATTTATGTTACTTAAGTATTCTTGGTTGTTAATATTTATAGAGTATAATTATGATTTAAGGCCGAAGTAAGTAAATGTGCCACTGTAAACGAGATCATTTTATAGCTCTGATAACGAGGCAAAGTCCCGCGTTGAGTCATTCAACACGCAATGCCACGAGAATTCGGCAGAAAATGGGGAATGGAGTGCCTTATCACTAGGTTCCTAGGTGCGGAATATAAGTTGAAGCTAAATATCATTTAAATAATGTTATTACAATGTCGTAAGACATTATTAAATATAATATAATTAATATACATTATTAAATATATAATTAACAGTGAAATCAGACCGAGCAAGTTAACACGCAGTCCAGTACGACGAGAGGTGGCGAAGCACACAGCAAGCCCGCATACTGCTTTCCCCGATACCGTGCTCATATCTGACGAGGAATTTAAACCGTACGTTTTTTCCTTATAAGAGAACTGCAATAAGATTTCCACCTTACCTATGTGTCTTCTTAAATTGAATAAAGCATAAACAAAAAAGATTACCTACTATAGAGATCAACACAAAATAATTGCATGTAAAAAATATTAAAAACGTTGGTAACTTGAGATATATAAGTATCAAATGTTTTTAAAATTAATTATTTAAAATCCCCTTCCAACTCTGCAACGCATATACAACGTTTTACAAGAACCTCTCAAAGTGTATGGCCGCGTTTTTTAATGTATTCGTTTCCTATATTACAGAATTCATTTTCAATTCTTTTCCTTTTTTTTGAGGCCAGTTGTGGCGCAGGGGCACAAGTGTGCGACCTGTACACGCGACAGGTTGTGGGTTCGAGTCCTAATAAAACATTTAATATTTTTATTTTTCGCCTCTGATAACGAGGCAAAGCGCGGCTATGACTTGCGCCACACTACATGCAATGCCTCCGGAATTCAGCGGACAGTGAGGATCAGAAGTGTTTTAATGGGAACGGGGTGTCCTAACAATAGGTTCCCAGGTTTCTCTGCCTACCCTGATGCGTGAAACTTAAAAATTTTATCAATTTTAAGTCACTATAGAAGAGCAGCAATAGTAATGTGCAATATTTAAATATAAACTTTTATAAATATGTTAGTTCATATTAACATTTACAAAAACAAATTTTGTAACTAGTGATGAGAGTCTATCATCGTGGAACTCGGCGGACTCCATAGCATCCTTGCCGGACATGAGGTCGCCTCGTAGAGGAAGGTCTCGTACGGGCAGCACGGCCCCCCGACGCGGTGACGGCTACCGCGGTCATGACCGTGACCGCGAACGCGGTCATGATCGTGATCGTATCGCGCCGCCGCAAGACTTTGGTGCGGCAGAAAATGTTGTGGCAACGTTGAGGCTTCTTGTAGCCTTGGAGGATTATTTGGGCAGCTTGGGACCGAAGATTGTGGATTTGCTTGCAGAAGCCCTCAAAATGGAAAAGGTAAAATTAATAATTTAAAAACAGAATTATTTATGTATTACATAAATTATTTTGAATTCAGTCGTAACGTAGCGGCCGTGTATGTGTAAATGCAAATGTCGGTTTGATTCCAAAGACTTAATAATTAAGAACAGAAAGTGCGACGCTTGCGCGTCGCAATATGTCTTATGTGATACGCAATATGTCGAAAATTTGACAGTTTGGAAACAGGGAACATGGTCTTGACGTTAAGTTGTCAGTCTACCCTGATAAAAATATATATGCTTTTGTGATTATTGTTATCAGGTAGTCATATAACACTAATTAAACAAATTGTATTTTTTAAACTTTTTATTATTTTATTTAAAGTGTAAATACAAATCAAAGTTAATCTGTTACAGGATACAGCAAACTCATCAGAGGAGCTGCTCGAAACAGAAGCAGCAGTTGTGTTGATAGAGACCGCCAAGGAGAAGTTGAAGGGCGCGGTGCAGGCGGGGCTGGTGACGGGCAGCGCGGCCCATGCGGTGCGCACGGCGGTGGTGAGGACCGCCTCCACACTGCACGAGGCTGACACGAGGATGAAAAAACGAAAGGTTATAATATCACAAAAAGTTTTCATCATCATCAACAACAGCATATCTTCGTCTTCGTTCGGATATTAACCTCTCCAAAAGAAAGCCACTGAGCTATTCGGCTGTTGGCATCAAACGGTTGCTACTATTTTACGTATCTTTTAAGTTTTTACATCACCTATGTAGCGCCTTTTTTAGATTGTTCAATTTTTTAACTTGCAGAATACCTTTTCCATCAATTTTAAACCACTTTATTATAAGAATATCTTACTATAGTGATGCAATGTTTAGGTTTAATTTGTAATGGAAATTTACTAGCTAGAGATTATTTACACGCAATCTCCAGGATGTGTTTAATAATTATTGTCAAATGTGACCAGACCACTGCCACTTCAGCTTTCTAGTTTTTGCTATCATAATGGCTTCGGATCTCTGTCAGATAGCCTTATTTAATTTTTTGTTTGATTGTTGCAATCTTACACAGTACTTATAATAAATAAAATATAAAAATAACAGTATAAAGTATTTTGTTCCATAAAAAATGCTACAGAAGATCAGTTTTATTTAATTGGCTGACAATTCAGTTTTCAATTATAGATTGTTTTCTAAATGATATTGTTATTAGCACCACCGGGCGCTTGTGCCTTGTAGTTAAATTTTACAAAATTATTTTCCTGATTTTGGTACATAATATTTTGTATTACAATAAATAAAAGTTCTTATGTTACATTTCAGGCGCAATCAACCACAAGCGGTTCAATTCTCGGTGCAAATACAAGTAAAGCGGCCAGCAGCAGCGTGCCGGTGGCCGGCGTAGGCGCGGTCGACCGCGAGCAGATAGCGCAGCAGATGGCCGCCGCGCTCATAGCGCAGGGCAAGACCGACGTGTCCGCGGAGGAGCTGGCGCAGCTGGTGGACGCTGTGGTGAGTTGTGATTCTTGTTGTTATTGCTGTTGTTGTTACTGTGATTGTTGTTTATCTGATCCCTGTTGCTTTTTTCGATATCTCGAATTTGGTGAAAGCGGTAATCTGGAATTTGGGGTAACAAAATGTCTTGCTACTGTGTTTTTGAGTCTTTACTTTGCTATATGTTAAGCTGAAAATAAAAAGATTTATTATATTATATTATATTATGTGATATAATCACATGCTGATATAATTTGTATTTTGAAAGATTTTCATTCAAATATTTTTGTTAATTAGGTCGGTATGGCTGAAGCCAAAAAGAGAGAGGAAGAATCAAAAAAGAAATCAGCAGAACATGCCGCCATCGGGCACAACGCGCGCCTCTCCGGCACCGCGTCCGCGCTGCAGATGCTACAGTCGGCATATGATGATAAGAAGTGAGTCGGAGTTTACCTTTAAATAGTCCAGTTATAGACGAGACCCTCCAATTACGTCACACTTTTTCAAAATCTAACATATAAACAGTACCTACAATAAAATGTCATTGAAAATATGTGATGGCACACTAGTTCACAAACACTAGCTGTGACAAGAATGGGTGAAGAGTAAAAAAAATCATGAAATTAGTGTAATATAATTTATGGCATGATCACATGCCACAGTATGTATAGTATGTGATCAAGAAAAGTCCAAAGAAGTGAAATAATTTCCTACATATTTTCTTAATATATATTTTTTTATTCCAGTAAAATAGAAAAAGAGGATGCGCCAGATGCAATGGACGGTTTGTCTGATTCTGACTTAGAAACATTACTAAAGAATTTCAACGAACTATCGGCTGAAGAACAACACAGTCTTATCGCTTATTTGAAAAAGTTGGAAGCCCGCGAACCATTACGAGTGGAGAGATTACGGCAGTATGTCAGTGCAGCAGCTACGGCCGCGCCGTCAGAGGAGACTTCTAAGCCTATAATTGACAAAGCACCAGTAACTATAGAAAGTGATGACGATGATTACACGGTAGAAGATGTATTCAAATCTGCTACCCAAAAAGTTAAGGAAGACCAAATTCGACAAGAAATGGAAATAGTAAAAAAATCTTTGGAAGAATTGAAAGAAGCTCCCAAAGTAACTGAAACAGTTGAGACTCCCAAAACAGAAGCACCGAAAGATGTTATTTCGGCAACTGACTTACTAGCGTTAGTTCAGGCGTCTCTACAGTCGACGCCTGCGCCCACACCGGCGCAGACTTCTCAAACGGCACACGCGTCAGATGTAGTGACCAGCAGTGTCCAGCCCAGATCATTCGGAGACCTACCTGAGGCACCGATGACTGATAGTGCAAAACAACTCAATACCAACATTTCTTTAGATTTCAACAATCCAATTATGAATCTGACAGGATTTATGCGAGATAACCAAAACTTTGGAGGTAACCAAAGTGAAAATCAAAATGCACCAGCTTGGGAGCAAAGACAGAATACAGATTTCAGAGGACCAGTAGATTCGCAACATAATAATTCTATGGTTAATCAAATTGTTCAAGGACCACAAGACAATTACAATCAGGGTCCAATGAACTTTAACAATCAAGGACCACTTCGCGCTTCTCAGGATAACTACAATATGGGGCCGAGAGGTCAACAGGAATGTTTTCAAAGTCAGAACCAAAATGTTAGGGGAATCCAAGATAATTATAACGAAATGCAAAAAGTACCTCAAGACGGATATAATCAAGGAAATAGGGAAATGTATGATCAAGACTCTCAAGGTTCACAGGGCAGTTACAACCAAGGCATACAAGGCCCTCAAAGTAACAATAATTTTAATCAACGCGCTCAGCCAAACAACTTTAACCAAAATCAACAGCAACAGAATTTTAATTCAGGAATCAGAGGACAAGATAATTATAACCAAGGAGCAGACATTTATAATCAAGGACAAAGAGGATCTCAAAATAATTACAATGCAGGACAGAGACAAAACAATTACAACCAAAGGGGACAGAATTTTAATCAAAATCCAGATAATTACAGTAAACTTCCAAGTTTATTAGATGGTTTCAACCAAAACTCCAGAGGTCAAGATCAATCTTTTGGCAGTGGAAGAGAAACAAATAACACATTTAATCAAAATAGGGGTAATTTCAATAACAGAATGCCTGATAATTACAATAGTAATAGGCACGATGTTAACCAGCAACATGGTAATCAGCTTCACGGCAATCAGCAACACGGGAATCAACATGGTAATCAACAATATGGAAACCAGCAACAAGGTAACCAAAAATTTGGAAATTATGAACAAAATAATTTCAGAGGACGAGGTAGAGGTTTCGGAGGTCAAAGGGGACGTGGCCGTGGGTATTACTAGGATGATACTAATACCAATGAATTCCCAAATAGTTCATAGCTAGCAACATGTCTCCTTTATTTTATATATATTCGGAACAATTCCGTTATTAATATACAAGATTTTAAATAAAATACGTGTTTTATTTCAAAAATTGGTTTATTAAAATATTTACATTGTAATCATATATATATATACACGATCTATTCTTAGAAAGTTCTCATTTCCATTAATGCATCAATGTGTTCAGTCTCTGGCAGAATGTCTATTTCTACAGGTTCTGCCTTCACTTGGTCCCCACTCTTCTTACTAAAATTAAAGAATCTGAACAGCTTAGACAGATTGATAATTGAATATGCAGAATGTGCCAATACCTCCTCCACCATTTCTTTTAGTTCTTGATATGCAGATACAATTTTAGGTGCAATTTTTAGTTCTGAAATAAAAATAAAAATATAAGTAATTAAATTGGACTGTTAATATAAAACAATTTTAAATAGACAATTTAAAAACAGTAACAATAAGAGAGAAAAAAACGGAACAACTCACTTGAAGTATTATTTTTGTTGAGATCAAATAAAAATTGAAAGAAATTTATTTGCAAATATAAATCTTTCTCTGTGTATTCTCTAAACATAACTCCCTTTTCACATTGCCTACATAAGGGATAGCCACTTGCAAATGCTTGAGGCATCCGGACTGTCCTGTAACCGCATGCAGGGTCTTCACAGGATATCCAGCCTGAATAGTACTGATTATGATACTGGCGGATTTGCAAGGTTAATTGATTCTGTATGCAAGCAAAATAGTCTATAGGTTTTACAGTACATTTTGGATTTTGACATTTTTCCAAAAACGTTACATTGTCTTTGTCCAACTTGATGAACACTTCTCTCACTCTATTCTCTGTTTTGCAGCTTTCGTTAACACACACGAATACAAATTCTTTACAGTATCTATACTTTTCTTGATCATTTTCAACTTCATATGTTTCACTGGTTGTCTGTTCCTTTTTGATCATTTGTCTATACCCAGAAGGGTCGAGGCCGAGGCAGTCGGCGACCCGCGCCGGGTCCATGCCTTCTATGGGCTCGCATATACGAGAAATAACTGGGTGTAACTGATGTGCTAAGTAATATCTAAAATCGATCTTTAGATTTTCCATACTTTTCAACTCTTCTATATGATAGGCTCTTTGTGTCGCTGAGTTAGCGGTGCCATCTTCACAAATAATGTACGGCACTATATCGCCCTTTTTAAATCGTCTACTATTTTTAGCATTTAACCTCATAGCTACTTGAACGTGGGGCTGTAGATTTTTATCTGCATACTCGTTAGGATTTTTGGTAAGCTGTTTCGTTATTGTAAGCAAAGACAACGGCATTTTGCCGTTTACTAAATCATCTTTGAGTTTATTCAAATGATTTTGAATTCTTTCTAGTCTTTCGTCAGCCGTTTGTTCAGAGAGGATTTGGCTCAATATAAACTTCCCAGCTTCAGCTGCTAATTGGGACCAATCCCGTCTAACAATATCCAGACCTTTATGTTCTTGAGTATAAACAAATTCCCCATTTTTGTTCTTACTCAACACTACAGCTGCATATTTCTTCTTTTTTAAGAGAAGTAAATATTTGAATACACCATCAATATCTAACTCAATTTGCTTATATTTTTTATTGATCTCTCTCTTAAGGTCATTGCCAATTTTAAATACATAATCATAATCTAGGCAGTTGGTATTAATCATCAAGCTGTCAGTGTCTCCGTAAACAACTTCATAGTTAAGTTTTTGGACAATTTCCTTCGTGTCCATAAGGATTTCTCTTCCTTTCATAGTGACTAGCGCCGCCAGCGGCTTCGCGTAGAATCTAGAATGAGTGAAACCTAAGCACCCATACATAGAATTGGCAGTCAGTTTTAGGGCCATCTGCCTTATGTTATATTGCATATATTGCTCAGCTGGCAGATCTGCTTTCATTAACTTTTTCACTTCTCGCCTACTTTCCACTAATTTTCTTATTTGCGTTGGGAGGACACCAAAGTCAGTGTTTGGGGCCGGGAGCACCAAGTTATTTATATCATCGTCGGACGCCGCACCAACTTTTCTTTTAATTGTTGTAAAACAAATGTTATACTCTTGAATAATACTTGGGTATAAAGAGTTAAAGTCCATGAGAAGTATTAGTTTATCATAGAAACCTTTTTTAGGGTCGAGTACTAGACCACCAGAATACGCCGCTTTCTTCTTTCCTTGCTTCTTAGAAACATTAGTATTAGCTGATTCTTCTTTATCTTCGTCATCATCAACATTTTTTTTCCCATAAGCTTTATCCGGGACAATATAATTCTTTTCTGTAAACGCATGGAGAAGTAAAAACTCATTTCTTTCCGATCGTCCTCCCATTAATGTTCTAGACATAATATTCCCCGCTATCTGTGTAATTTGTAGGGCTAACGGTACAACATTTAGTTCACACATTATTTTCAATATGTATGACGCATCTTGCATGCTTAATGTAACTAAATGTAATAAATCGTTAGTGTTCTCATAGTATCGTGGTAAATCTTCAAGGGCAACTTCAATTCGATCGCCTTCTTTCATCTTGAGAACATTTACGCATAATGTGTCTAAGTCGAAGCTTCTCGCCCTTATGAGCTCCATTGCAGATAATTTTATGTCACACACTAATCTACCGAGGAAAGCATCTTTGGCGGCATATTTCTTTTGGGGGGCCACAGATCTCTTTAAACGTCCTAACCGTGACCAATTTGGAATACGTAAGTCCAGAATGTTCCCGATTAGTAAATCCTGTTGGAAACCGTGTAGGTCATGGCCTACTACTAAATCTGGGTCGAGTTTCCAGAATTGTACCATGAACAAGTTCAAAAGTTCTCTCTCAGAGTCGCATTTGGTTAATTTCGTAGCTTTATATTGTGGTAAGTGCTGCTTGAAATCTAATGGCCAGAGTTCATTGCATTTTGTCATTACTGAAAAATAAAATATACACACATATTAAATTATTATTTAAAATTATTATCTTTATATCGGTTTTGGTTACGCATATATCTTTCTTTTATATTTCCCGTCAGAAAAAAATCCGAAAACATTTTCCGTAGTCGCGTAGGGTGACTTTTATAAGTATATAAAAAAATCAGCTTCACACTGTATTCCGCACGCAGCAGGGTAGGCAGAGAGAACCTAGTGTTAAGATACTCTGTTCCCCGCTTTCTGCCGAATTCTGGAGACATTGCGTGTTAAGTGGCAGTACTCAACGCCGCGCTTTGCTTTAAAACTAGAGCGAAGAAGTGTAAATATAAATTTAAATAAATATTTCATCTCCTCGAGTGGGGATGGAACCCTCAACCGGTTTTACAGTCTCACTCTGTGCCCCTGCGCCACGACTGAAGTATATAAGATAACGTTTTTATATTTTTAAAAGCAAATTTACGCCCGAACATCATCGCGGGGCAGGAGTGATTTATTATTTAATTTATTATTCGATAATTCGATATTTATTATTCGATTCGATTTATTTCGCAAGTCAGGGGCTGTTGAGGGAAACGAGGAGCATCTGTTCAGTACTTTTTGTGTGAAAGTGGAACAAACATCCATCTTCCTAAACTTTCATATGTATAATATTAGTAGAATAATATTTATATTGTATATGCACAATAAATCTGTAAAAAATGTATAATAATTGTTGATTTATAATAATTCTATAATATTTTTAAGCTTACCACAGAAATGTTGATGGAATGGCGGATTTGGTGGTGGCTTGTGAATAGGAAAACTGTTATGTGTGAGACAACTCAACATTAATATCTTAGTCTTATTTGTCTTTGCATCCGTTGTTGTTCTCATGTTTATCTAAAAGAAATAAAAATAATTAGCATTTAAAATAGTAAAAGACATTTTTATAGCACAGTTGGGGGTCACTCAATATACATTGGTTGTGACTTACAAGCAGATTCTTAGGCATGTTTGTCTGAAGTATAGAAGATATTCTTGTTACAGTATGTTTTTATTTCCACTATCCAATAATGTTTAAAATTATATTAATATTAAGGTCCTAACTGGTGCTAATTCAGTAGTAACCTAAAAATTAGATGATCTTTTTTGTAAATATGATTCAATAACTTACAGTAGCAACAACGATAGGCGGTGGTTCCAAGTCGTTATCATTCTTAATCACATTAATGTTTTCCATTTTGTCACACACTGCTTCTAATTTACACCAAGACACTTTAGCTTGGACGTTTTCCACTTGTTTCACTTCCAACCAGCAAGGGCCTTTGATTTTTCTTTCAAGCAAAAAAGTTTCTAATGATGATGTATTTGTACCGAATATGTGTGAAAATGTAAGGTACTTCTTACCGGGTGGTGGTGGTGCGAATGAAGCCTGAGAAAGAAAAAGAAATAGTATAATGTATATAGTAAAACCCACTTTATACACTGACTATTTATAATATTTTCCGAGTTATACACTATTATGCATAAGGTTCTTTAGACATGTTTTCATATAATCCCTTGTTCAATACAATTATCATCCCGTTTAATACACGCAAGCTAAAGTATGTAGTACATCACTTTCTTAAAGAAATCACTATGATCGCGTACAACCCTTAATTGAGCATGATGCGATTTTGAACATTGAAGTGCCGTGGGACACTTACTAAGCCAAAAGTCATTCAAAATTTTGTTTATTTGGATATTCTTTCTCATTGTCCTTTTTATGACAATGTGAGTGCATTTTCAAACAATTGAAGATCTTAGTAAAAATGTCAATCACCAGATTATGATTAACAAACCCGTTTAAACAAACCGCCGCCTACCTCCGCCGTTGAACCACCGTAAATCTAATGGAGGAAGCTACACTCGTCGTTTTAAACCGAAACTTGTTACAGAATGGCTCGCGGGTAAAAACTGCTTCAAAATTTGTTATCATAGAACTTATACTAACGCGGTACTGTCATTATTCGACACACCATCGTGAAGAGTGATCGTGTTGTTATCGTGTCGTCAATTTAATTGGAGTCTGTTCTAAATGAAGATGTGTTCTCGCTTAATATGTCTGGTTGGGTCCTCTCAAGTAATTACCTGTGCTGACAGGGTTCAGTACCATCACCCAACATGCAATGTCTCCCAGTGTCCAGTTTAATTACTTAACTTAAGGATAATTAAAAAAACATCACTTACAGAATATTTCACTTCCAAATAATCACACTGAGCTGGTATATCTGGTAAATTGAAACAATAACTCTTAGTAACTTTCCTAGATTTGAACTCCTTAAGACCTAGTTCACTAGCCACTGCACTGTTGAATTCTTGGTACACATCCATCATGGTGACTTCTTGATCAGTAGGCTCTTGTGTTATGGGGTCTAATTTCTATAAAAGATAATTGGCTTGGTTAGGAATATAACAGGTTTGAGACTTCAAATACTGTTAAGTCTAATATTAACTAATTTGTGGCGCAGGGGCACAACGTGTGACTGTAAACGCAACTGGTTGTGGGTTCGATCCCCACTCGAGGAAGTGAAATATTTATTTAAAATTTATATTTTCATTTTCTTCACTCTGATATCGAGGCAAAGGCGCGGCGTTGAGTTGCCCCACTCAACATGCAATGCCTCTAAAATTCGGCGGAAAGTGGAGAGCAGAGTGTTTCATACTAAGTTCCCTCTGTCTATCCCATTGTATGCGGGATACAGTGTGAACCTGATTTTTTATTTAACTTTTTTAACTATATTTTTTTCTAATGACACACATTAAAATCAATCTGGAATATTTTAAGAGAGCTGTATATATACATAAGGATAATATTAATAAAATATATATTAATTTAATAATATTAATAAAAAAGAATGTTATTTATAATTATGTGTTAACATGAAAATAAAGGCTATATTATATTATTATTATTACATTAAATATTGTACTCACATATTCCCTTGGTAGCAAGAATATTTGCCGATTTACATTCTTCACAACCAAACAACAAGATGTGCATCCAGCTTTCTTATTAGACGGATTTACATATACTTTCCCAAATAAATAAACTACTCCTGGTTTCACAAATCTATCCTCCCATGCATCCAGCCAATAAAACTTTAAAAATTTCTCTCCCTCTTTATTACTCTGTAATGGCAATGCTAGATCAGATTGAATATTTGTAGTAACTTGGTTATTTTGCTCAGACCAATTGCTGGTTAGAGGCTTCAACTCTTTCGTTTCTTTTTTCACTGGGAATATTTCAAAATTGTCATTTAAGAACTCTTCGGCTAAATCTGTTATTGTGTTTGTAGCTGGCTCTTCTTTTACTTTTTTCTCTTCAAATATGGCATCATTACTGAACTCATCGGGAAAGTCAAAATCTTGAGAAGGAAATTCCTCTATATTTTGTGTAGGAGTGTCTTCTAGTTCTTGTTTAATCTCTTTGTCTATTTTCCATTCTGGTTTCTTTTGGTTCTGGTTCTTTGGTTCTGTTGGTTTTGTTAAACCATTGGAGGTGTCTGGTATGTTATTGGGTTCCTTAATATACAAAAATTCAATGTTTAGCAGAAAATATTAGAATTAATTATTAAGTTGTCTAATCCACTGAAGTTGCTGCGGCACAGGGTCAGAATCTGTGACCATAAACATGACGGCTATGGGTTTAATTCCCACTCAGAGGAATAATCATATTAATTTCATTGATTTAGTAAGTAAGACAAAACACAGTATTGATTTCTGACACTGAACATTCAACATCTCGAAAATTGGGCAGAGAATTAGGAATGAAGTGTTTTAACACTTAGTTCATCTGCCTACCCTGCTATATGTAGAATACTTTGAGAAGCTTGCTTATACAATATAAACCTAAAATGGTTTTTAATGACATCATTAAGATTATCAATATAAGCACAGTAACATTACTATGCTTATATTTTGACAATTTTATGTTAATAACTCATTTAGTCATGTTATGTTCATCACAAAACTTCTTTTCTGTTTTTAAAATTTTGACTTACAATAGTTATTTTTGTATCATCTGTTGAATCTTCTATTAAAATAATCGTCTTTATAGGTTCTTCCTTCAAAACTGTGGGTTTTTTAACTGCTGAAGACAGGTTTTTAAAATAGTTTTGAGCTTCTCTTTTATTTGATTCAACTACATTCACTTTATTAGGGACTAATGTTCTTGGTTTAACTGCAGAGGAGGCTGAACCATCCAAGTCAGACATGATATCTGATAAAATATTGTCATCTGATATTTTTACATCCTAAAATTAAATACAGAATGGATAATCATTTTTTTTTATATTTCAAGAAGTCCAAGCTTGATAACTTTATACAGGCTGATTGGTAGATAGATAGATAAACTGATACAAGTGATAGATAACATTATTTACAACTATTTTTACCCCAAAAAGTATAGTCTGGAATTTTACCAATTTCGATATATGATATAAATAAATATACATTTTAAACAATTTAAAATAAAATATTTAGAAACATAAAATTTAAAAGTAGTGGGACTCATAAAAACTGACAAAATTTCACTTAAGCTATTACAACATCAACATCAACAACAGCTCTAAATACATTCTTATCAGCTTGATAAATAAAAATTCTTATATGGTTGTTACAGCTTATTTATGATAGTCTAACAGTGTAGCTAAAATTTTAAAAACTGTTAAAATACCTCTTTTTTCTTAGTTGGCATAGCTCCCAAGAGATTTCTTATGTTGCCCTTACCAGCTGCCTGTGGAGCTACTCGAGCTTTTCTCTTTTGTCCTCGACCAGAATCTTTATTATCAGTTGCCACATAAGTATCATTAATTCCATCGTCATCATCAAATATTTCCCTACCATCTTCAACATATCCAGTCCCATCTATGATAAAATAAACATTTTTACTAACAGGTTGTCCTAGTTTAGACAATACAACTTATTACTATTTTTTTATATTTTAAAGCTTTATTTGTCGTAATAGACAAATAAAGCTTTAAAATATAATATGTTTAAAGTACCATCTTCTATCCAGTCGTCTTCTTGTCTTTGTAGGACTCGTTCACTGTATTCACTTTCATCCACGGTGTCGTATACATTTTCTAATTCATCTACATCGTATTTATGCTTTGTACCTTTCCCTTTTAATTGTTTTAACTTTTCAAATGCGGACATACGACCATGTTTATCAATTTTTTGCCTTTTAGCCCTTTGGTTAGCTGAAAGTCATTATAAATCATGTTAAGTAGTAAAACATTACCTTATGTTCTTTTTACTAATATATTATAGTCACCTATAGAATCCGCCATGATTTATAAATATTATTCAATAAATGTTTCATAAAGTTTAAATAATATTTGAAAATAAACAAAAAATCTTGTTTGTAAAACAACACGATTTCATTTTATTTGACATTACAAAATTAGCGCGAAATAATTTTGCGTTCTGAAAATAATATAACCCTAATAATAATAATACGTTTATAATATAAGCAAATAAATTAAAAATATATATTTTTATGAACTTGTATTATAATATAACCACTGTTGTTCTATAACTTTATAACAGTTTTTATAATTATCATTTTTAAATTAAGTTTTTGAATAATCTAGACATATAATAAAATTGTAAATGATCACTGTTTATATTATATAAAAGGTATGTTGCTATTTTCACTATTGTATTTTGGCAACTTTCCGTTAACATTTAATGATAGTTTTATATAATTAAAATAATATAATTAAAATTCATAAATAAAAAAGTTATGTAAAGTATAAAATAAAGTATTGCATGCGACAATATAACTACATACAGTATTTTATTTATTTGGGTGAAATAAACCATATCGAGTCGATATAGTATATTTCTTATCATTTTAATTATCAATTTATCATTTTAAAGACGTGTCGATATTATCGAAACGTCTTTAAAATGATAAACGCGACTGGTTATGGGTTCGATCTCCACTCAAGGAAATGAAACATTTATTTAAATTTAAATTTACATTTTCTTTCGCTGCGATGTCGAGGCAAACGCGGCGTTGAGTTCCGCCAATCAACACGCAATGTATTCAAAATTCAGCGAAAAGTGGGAACGGTATTCCGTTCCGCAGAGGGAACCTAATGTAAGCTACTGCTTACATTAGGTTTCCTCTGCCTACTCTGCTGTGTGCAGGATACAGCGTGAAGCTGATTCAATTTTTAATATAATTAGATCAAAGTAATTGTGTAATTCAAGTGGCCGAAATAACGAGAGAGTTAGTACTTTATATTTAGTTATCTGTCTGTTGTTTTTTAATCTGTAATATTCTTTTCGCGCCAAATTTTGGAGGTTTTACTATTCTGTCAACAGTTATTCATATTTCATATTGTAAAGTTTGAAATTGAAAATATTACTATTTTTTAGTACTTTAACTGAGTTTGTAATTATAAATAATAATTATTAAGTATATTGTTTAATTGTTTAAGTAAATTGTTTTACTTGTTTAAGTAAAAATAAATTTAAAATGGCTATGCGAGACTATACTGCTGATAAAGGTATTGTACGACTATTTTGATTGTTTTAAAGAAAGAATGACTTATATTTTATAAGTTTTTTATTGTTTTAGAAAGCTTCAAGAACTTCTTCATAGATTTTTGCCAAACTGATGATGAAGGCCGTAAATTTTTTAAATATTCCGAACAACTTACCAAAGTTGCACATAGAGAACAGGTTAGTACAAAATTTGTTATTACACACTGAAAAATAATAAATAATGTCATATGTTATTTATGAGATTTGTACAAAAATGCACGTTATTTATACGATTTATTACGTAATAATTGTATTCTAGGTGACATTTGTGGTAGACTTGGATGATTTACATGACACAAATGAAGAGTTAGCTGAAGCTGTGATGAAAAACACAAGACGTTATACTAATATGGTGTCAGACGTTGTTTATGAAATGCTTCCAGAATACAAACATAAGGATGTTAGTGTTACATTAGTTTATTTAGTTTTTAAATTATGCAATTATTAATAATTTGACTTATTAAACATTGAAGGCCCTATGAATCTTTTTGACTATCTTTAGCATTCTGAACTTCAAAAGATAAAAACAAAGTCTTTGGATGATTTTATTCATTTTCTGTTTGGCAATACCTGTTTTCTCAAGTTTTTGTGAATATACAGGCTGAAAATAATATCATATTTTCAAGTTATGAACAATAATATATATTTCTTATCTAAATCTACAGACCAATGAAACATAGTAAAAATAAATAAATTGTAAGATAAGGATGTGAGCATTTATGTTTTGTTTTTTTGATGATCTAGGTTGTGGCTAAAGATGCCTTAGACGTGTACATTGAACACAGAATAATGTTGGAAGCTAGAAACCACAGAATACCTGGTGAAATGAGAGATCCCAGGAACAGATACCCACCTGAACTGATTAGACGATTGTATGTATAAAAGTTGTTTTAATAATAATTAAATTTATTTGTAATAATAATATATTGATATTTATTAAGCTTTATTTGTATGTTCACAAACATGTTTTAATATATGAGTTACAATATTAAGTAAGTAATTTAAAAAAAAATAATGTAATTTATTTTAAATACTGTTAATATTATTTTAGTGAAGTATACTTCAAGGATATGTCTACATCTAAATCAGTGCCCATAAGAGAAGTTAAAGCTGAACACATAGGAAAACTGGTTACAGTAAGAGGTAAGATTGTGCTTATTCTTCTTTTGTTGGCTTAGTAAATAAATTAATGAATGTAGTCTTTTACAGAAGATCCATTATAGATCAATGGAACAGGATTTGATTAAAAAAATACAATAGTTATGGGTGCAATCCCTCGAGACAAAGGCCAGCGTTGAATGCTGTCACTCAATATGCAAATGCATGCATCTCACATTACACTTGCAGTGCAGGGTGGATCTGCTATGCAAAACATGTAATAATCGTGAAAATCAAATATCTCATTATACAAACAATCTTATTTCACTTTTCAGGTATAGTAACAAGATGCACAGATGTGAAGCCTCTTCTAATAGTAGCAACATACTCATGCAGTGCTTGTGGAGCAGAAATCTATCAGCCTGTCAGATCCCTTCAATTTACACCTCCACCAGCATGTACGGCTGATGAGTGTAGACTAAACAAGACTGCTGGCCAACTACATTTGCAGACCAGAGGCTCTCGTTTCCAGAAGTTTCAGGAGTTGAAGATTCAAGAACATGTGAGTTATATTTAATTTTCTTTTTGGAATTTTAGCTATCTTATCTTTTTTTATGATTTTGTAGCTTAACACTATTCAGCAAGCAGGGTAGGCAGAGGGAACCTGGGAACTTAGTTTTAATACACTCCCTTACCATTAAGAAACTTCCATTCACAATTTTGGAGGCAATGCGTCTTGAGTGGCGGAACTCAACGCCGCGTTTTACCTTGGTACTCAGGGAGGAAATGAAAATCTTAAATATTTTATTTCTTGTGTGGGAATCGAGCCCACAACTCTCTGCCGCCACAATTGGGTTCATTTAACTATAAAATCCTAAATTTCAGTCAGATCAAGTGCCAGTGGGCCACATACCACGTCAGTTATCAATCTACTGCCGCGGTGAAACAACAAGGCGCGCTCAACCCGGCGACCATGTAGCAGTCACTGGTATCTTCTTACCATTACTTAATGCGGGATTCAAGCAAATTGTGCAGGGATTGCTGTCTGACACATATTTGGAGGCTCATGTTAGTATTTTTGTTTATTTTTATATTATTTACGCTTTTTAGTTTTACTATACTTTTTTTAAGTTTCATGCTATAACCCGCATAGAGCAAACTAGGCAGACGGAACCTAGTGTTAAGCATACTGACTTTCCTGCATCATAACCTGCATTTCCACTTTTTGTTGAATTTTTCGAGGCATTGCGTGTTGAGTGTCGGAACTACACGCCAGATTTTTACCTTGGTGTCAGAGTGAAGAAATTACACCATTATTCCACCATAATTCGAACCATTATGCTTACAGTACTGTGATGCTGCATGACGAGGACATTAATTTGACATATCATTATTATTACAGGGTATAACCTGTCTAAATCAAAGTGACGAAGGCGAAATGGCGGAAGCATTGAGTGAAGAGGAGTTAGCAGAACTCGCCGATGATGATTTATACTCGAGAATGGCGCGCAGTTTGGCCCCAGAAATATATGGACATGAAGATGTTAAAAAAGCATTGTTACTTTTGCTTGTCGGTGGTGTTGATAAGTATGTAATTTTAAATTTATACATCTGATAAATACATAGATGATATCTAGAATTTTCTATATCACGATTTTAAAAAATCAGAGAAGAGAGAATCAGAGAATTTTCTACATCACGATTTAAAAAAATTATGAAAAGACATTTGTGTGTTCAACGTTATTACCAAATTCCAAAATGCTCGCTCCAGTCTGTTTCAAAGGTATCATAACCACCGTTAACAATCAGATGCCATTGCACTGCACCATGGCAGTCTTTTACATATTTTTTTATTATATTTATTGTCATTTTTAGTAAAGTAAATTCCTAATATTTAAATCAGGCGTCCAAACGGCATGAAGATCCGTGGCAACATCAACATCTGTTTGATGGGTGACCCCGGTGTGGCCAAGTCTCAGCTACTCAATTACATTGATCGTCTCGCACCCCGCTCCCAGTACACAACTGGTCGGGGGTCCTCTGGAGTTGGTCTTACTGCCGCTGTTTTGAAGGTACCTTATATTAACTTATAGTATGGTCATCGAATTGTGGCTGACCTGAAAGTTAGCTCTAAATGGCTGTGCAGTTTTGATTTTTAGAATTTTAATAAAAAGTAAAATTCCGAAAGCCTATGTAATTTAATGAAAATATAAAATAATTTATTCTCTTAAAAAATATGTATGTATATTTTACTTTTGCACACCTGCATGCATATTATCACACATGACAAGATTGGCTGGGAGAGATTGCTCTTTAGCATTAAGAAGCCTTTTGTACATTTTGTAATTATATAAAGTATATAAAAATAAATAAAACCGTCACATTTAGACTTGCATGCTGTTCCGGTTCAAAACACGGCCTCAATGCAATTTTAATTTACATTAAGTGTGTATTACCAATAGGACCCATTCACTGGAGAAATGATGTTAGAAGGTGGTGCCCTAGTGCTCGCAGATCAGGGAGTTTGTTGTATAGACGAGTTCGACAAAATGGCGGAGAACGACCGCACTGCTATACACGAAGTTATGGAGCAACAAACCATTAGTATTGCTAAGGTTTGTTATGTTATACTAAATTAGCAAGCTTTAGATTTTATCAGTTATTTTTTAATTATATACATGCAATGTACAATCATAAGATGTTACAGAGAGAACCTAGTGGCCATATTTTACTGGATACTTTAAATAATTAATAAAATACTTTCATAACACTACCACAGCATTGGGTTCTTAAAAAAAAATACTTTAATTTAAGAAAATTAATAATTTTAACAATACATTCTATAAGATACATCATAAAATACAACAAAAATTTTCTTTTAGGCTGGTATAATGACGTGCCTAAACGCCCGCGTGTCCATCCTTGCAGCGGCCAACCCCGCATACGGAAGGTACAATCCAAAACGAACTATCGAACAGAATATACAACTGCCAGCTGCTTTGCTGTCCAGATTTGATCTGTTATGGCTTATACAGGATAAACCTAATAGGTTTGCATATATTTTTTCTATATATTATACCATGATAGTTTATTAAGCATGCATATATTTTATTTGAAATGAATAAAAGTTAAAAAAACAGACAAGAAAATATTTTCATATTAATATTAAATGAAAAATTATGTAAACTGAGGCAGCCAGTTATCTCACCAGTACTGGTACACGCGCACTTAACAACGCACATGTCAAATTAAAGTGGCTTTGATTAAACTCAGTGCTAACCATGAGAAGACATTTGTAATACACCATGAACACTATCGCGTCCACCCCCAGGGACAAGGACCTCTCGCTGGCCAAGCACATCGCGTACGTGCACCAGCACTCGTCGCAGCCACCGAGCGAGGTGCGCGCGTTGTCCATGCGCCTCGTGCGCCGCTACCTCGCGCTCACGCGCCGCAAGCACCCCGCCGTGCCGCGCCCCCTCGCCGACTACATTGTTTGTGAGTTGTTTGTATGTCGTCTACACAAGGAGCTCACTGTCCAAGCACCTTTAGTTAATGTTGTTTTAAATGTACTAAAAACAATGTGTTTCATTTTTTCTCAAATAAAATTTTAGACTAAAAAGTATTTTAATTGCTTTTTCTCTAACCTTAAAACAAATTTAATCCCTAAATTGTAACAATTAAATATTTTTAGCATCATACGTAGAGCTGCGTCGCGAGGCGCGCAACGCGCGTGACGTCACATTCACGTCCGCGCGTAACCTGCTGGCTATTCTGCGACTGTCCACTGCTCTGGCGAGGCTTAGGTATGTATTTATATACGGTTTTATACATTCTTTAATTAATTTTATAAATATTCATTATTAAATAAGTATTTTGATACTTGAAATTTATCCTAAATATTTAGGTTAATAATAATAATAATACGTTAAGTTTAAGTAATAATATGACTGTAAATAGGTTGCTGGTTTCATAATTTGAAACCAGCAACCTATTTACTGGTTTCATAGTTTCATATTTAAAATATTGTCTTTTTTTGCATTGGTTATAGATAAAACAGAATAAGGTCAAATTCACCATATTAAAGTTATATTAGAAAACATTTTACAGTATGTTCTTATAATGTTTATTAATATTATTGTAGATTATCAGATGTTGTCGAGAAAGAAGATGTTTCTGAAGCTATTCGTCTAGTGGAAATGTCAAAACAATCGCTACAACACATAGAAGAAAGTGTACAAAGGTATTATATCTATGGATATTGGAAATTATTATTATAAATGTACATAAATTTAACCAAATTCTGATTGCTAAAAGTCTCATTATAAAAACAATATGAGATGAATTTGATAAAATAGAATTAATTTATTGCAAATTATTAATATCAAAATAAGTAATGTTCTTGATTCAAATAGATTTTCTGGATGCTTTAGATATTCCCCTATTTCCCCTATTTATTTTTGGGTATACAATAAAGAGTTTTATTATTATTATCAGTTGCATATAAACTGAAAGTGATTTCAGAAAAACTGACTAAAATGGAAAGTTGCTCACTTCATACGTGATCTAAAATAGTTGTCACCCACAGTTTGATTAAGTCATTATTGGTAATACATTTTTTATTCTCACTATTTACAAGCCCATGTCATCAATCTTAGAGCCAATAGAAATTTCCTCATGAATGTGGTGATCTTATACAAAAAGATTAAGAGAGTTCCACAGATCAGAGTGCTCAAACAAACAAACTGACACTTCACCTTTATAATATTAGTGTAATTTAATAAATAATTAATAAATTTACAGAGGTATAAGCGCCACCGACCGCATCTTCGCGGTGGTCCGCGAGCTGGCGGGCTCGTCGCGGAGTGTGCGCGTTGCTGACGTTATCGAGAGATGTGTTGACAAAGGATTTAAGCCGGATCAGGTAATCGTTTATAAATTTTAAAATCAAAATTAAATCAGCTTCACGCTGTATCCCGCCACAGCAGGTTAAGCAGAGGGAACCTTGTGATAAGACATTCTGTTCCCAAATTTCCACTGGAGGCATTGCGTGTTGAATGGCGAAGCTCAACGCTTCGCTTAGCCTCGACACCAGAGTGAAGAAATGTAAATATACATTTAAATAAATATTTCATTTCCTCGAGTGGGGGCCGAACATGACTGGTATATAATAATTATAATTTATTTGATGACTTTTTGGTTTGATGGGTAAGGACCGTTATAAAATTCTATCGCAAGTCACTCTGGAATTACAGTACGGTCAATGAGTCGTAGCCGCTGTGAATCTAGTAGCTAGTTTTGAAAATTCTACAAAATATCTATTTTATTTTATTGAATTGGCTGAAACTTTTGGATGATAATATTATAAGAGCACGAAAGTAATTTAGATAAGTAAACAGGCGAAGACGCGAGCGGGTCGCTAGTAACCAATAAAACTACTCATTCATTTAGTTTATGACAAATAGATATTATATATGAAAATCTTCCAGTCACTTTTATTGCGTGTCACATTTTCCTTAAACAAATAATAAATAAAAACAATACTTCATAGAAATATAAACATTTAAATACTAAAGTTAACTCATTAATTGTTACGTTATTAAATATTTACATAATACATTATATGTCTGGTTATTATTTTTCCAATTAAAGTTTATATTTATGTGTTTTTAACGTTAAAAATAATTACTTTAAAACTGTGATTATCGTAATCGTAGCTAACCAAGGCTATATTTCATAATACATTTATTAACTAACAGAAATAACAATACGAGTATATAGCCATAGTAATTGCTTGTTTTTAGATTTTATTTAATTATATTTTATACGATTAGATTAGCTTCAAAAAAAAACATTTTTATAATTAATATAATTGTTATGTGATTTTTATATGCATATAGACTACAGAGTATGGTGTAAAAGAGAAGTGCCCATTTCTATGTTTTAGTTAGGAATGATTTTAAATAATGCTTTTTTAAAAATAGTTTTATTTGAATTGAAGTCTGAAAGTTTCACAAAAAAATATTAATTGAATTGAAATTTAAGGAATAATAATAGATTTATTTTTATATATAAATTATATTTTTTCTTTTTTCTTTAGGTGGACGCGTGCATTGAAGAATATGAGAATCTCAATGTATGGCAAGTTAACCAAGTGCGGACCAAAATTACGTTTATGTAGTATTTGCGTGTGTTTAATGATTTTTTTATTTTGATTTTTCGTACTTTTTTGGGAATGATTGATGATGATGATTGATTGAATAAAAATATTTTTTTGCACATGATCCTTATTTTTGTATCCTATATATTTTATATAATAGTATATTTTATATAGTGATCATATTAAAATTTATTTCTATTTATTTATATGTACATATATAAGTTAGGTACTTATAAATAGACCAAGGTGCAGTTGGACAGTAACTAACTGAAACTGTGATGGTTGTGAGTTGTATGTGTGAGTTTGGGTTACCGGTTAACACTGGGTTCCCTCTACTTACCTATATCAGAGATAAAGCATGAAGTTAAAAGATCGAATTTAAATATTTTACGTACGGTCATAACGAGTCTAAAATTTTGTTTGAAAATTGTGCGGAAAGTGCAGAACAGAGTATCTTGACACCAGGTTTTCTCTTCCAATTTTATCAAATAATCATAATAATTTCAATCAAATCTAAATGTACCATTCTGTTTCATAAGATTTTTATAACATAAATATCTCTACTAATCCCTAGCCTGCAAATTGCGAAAGAAAATAATAATAGGTAATTTCCCTCGGTCTGGAACTAAAATTACATTCTTGTGATTTATTTTAATAATATATTGTAAATTTCATTACCTGTACCCGTTGATGGTGCGACTTAACGCCGCAAATAAGTAATAGGCGGTATTACGTAATGGCTTAAGTTAGTTTTCATTTTACTGTTGCTGTTTTAATGGAAAATTTTATTGCGTATAATATTTTGTTAAGGTAAAGCTTCATGATGTATTCTAACCTAAGAATCTAGTGTTAAGACACTCCGTTTCCCATTTTCCGCCGATTTCTGGAGGTATTTCGCAGTGAGTGGCGGTACCGGAGCTCGTTATCAGAGCGAGGAAATAAAAAAGTTAAATATTTCATCAAGTGGAAATCGAACCTACAACTTGTCACTTGTTGTGTAACTTGTTATTATCCTTTTAAAATACTCAATGTGTATCGTCGTCTACGACGGAATCCACTGTTGTACTTTTTAGAAAATATATCTATATATTTTTTAATATATATATTATTTTTCTTAAAAATATTTTTATTTCCTAAGTGTGGAATAACACTAAATACAGTCACTGTTGTACTTTGTCTAATAAGTAGGGCAGACACTGAAATATTCATCTATCACAATAAGTCAGACGAGGCTCAATTGCTCTANAAAAAAAAAAAAACAAAAATATTTAAAAGTTACAAATGACATTATGTTTAATGCCTAACATAAAAAGAATATAAATATAACCAAGAAAGAACAATAAATTTTAAAATAAACCAATAAAAGAAAATAATAATAATAATAATATAACAAAGCATTAAGTTGAAGGTTGATAAATTGAATTGGCCTATTTTTTATTAGCTTCACTATGTATGTATGGTGTACATAGTGATAAGACACTACGTTGAACATTTACCGAATTTATAAGATATTGTGTGACAGTGACAAAAGTCAAAACCACACGCTTTGCCTCGCCACCAGAGCGAAGAAATGAAAAAAATCTAATAATTTACATATATCTGATTGGGGATATAGCACAAACTCTCCTTCCTCGGCCTCTTTCAAATATTTAATCAAAATAAATATCAAAAATTTCCTCTACACACAATTATTAGTTAACGGTTTAACCTTTAATAAATTACGAGACCTTTAACCCGTATAAAAATACTCTTTGTAATATTTCATATTTGTGATTTAGGGTAGCGCTGGTTTTCACACGTTTACATGTAGGTCACAGAGAGGCGGGTCACGAGGCGAACGGGTTACGGGTACAACGCGTCGGTCGTATGAATTGTGCGAAACTTTTCTAATAGTGTTAGATTATGGCGTCAGTAGCTTTTTTTATCTGCGAAATTGGATGTTAATAAAATTTTATTAATATCGAATTTTGAAGCCCTAAAGATCCGCTATTATTTTATTTTTTTATTTTAGTTTACTTTATAATTTTTTTTTTATTATTTTACACATACACACACACACACGCGTAATAAAGCTATACTAAGTAAAATGATCGCAACTCGTTGAAAATAATTCTCAGTGCTCAAGCAATTAAATGCTCTAAAAATGCACAAAACATTTCCGACAGCGCTGGCCCGATTACGAGTGAAACGTTAAATATGAATGGATATTTGAAGCTGTCGCGAGCATGTGACTGTAAACACGACGGTTGTGGGTTCGATTACCATTTACCACTCCGGGGAAAGATATTTAGCATTTACATTACCTTGCTCTGGTAACGAGGCAAAGGGCGGCGTTGAGTTTCGCGACTCATCGTGTACAATGCCACAAGAATTTAGCAGAAGACTGAGAACAATGTCTTAACACTACGTTCCCAGGTTCCCTCCGCATTACCCGCTATGTTCGGACTACAGTGTAAAAATAAAAAAATACGGATATTTTACATTAAGCATTAACGACAAGCTAACTTTGTAAATGTTTCTGGTGATATCATTTACTTGTTTTTCCGCTTTCAAAGTTTTTTCAGCGTACACCTTACGTTAAGTTTCGAAAAGCGAAGCGAAATTTCTGACGTCAAAGTTTCGCCAATGATTAATGTTAGCTGAAAGATTTATACCCGCATTACTGGCACGAAAAATTCTTTTTACAATCCACCAATAAATAGAAATGTATCCTACCCACAATGCTTTTATTTTCTTTCCTTATTTTTATTTTGAGGAAGTCTTTCTGACAGAACAATTATAAAGCAGTTTATCACTGAAGTTCAGTATTTTGGAACAGCGTCATGTACCAGAAGAAACCACGACAACCCCGTTACTAGAACAGGATCACACTTGTTTATAAATTTTAAGTATAATATACTCCCGAGTGAAATTAATAAATTAATTACTTTAGCTTAAAAATATTTTTTGCAAACATTTATTCCTTTTAAAAAAAATAATGTATTAGGCAGCTTCCAACATATGACTCAACGTGAATAAAATTCCAAAGTGTGCCACAGCCCAGACTTTATTTGTGTGTACGTGTGTCTCTGTGTGTATTTGCAAAATTCTTATAAAGCTTTAATGGACGCAACGTTCAATTTTTCTTTTCAGTTTCCCGTTGTATCCAGCATATAGCAAGGTCCCCACCTTGCTATATGCTATAGGCCTAGGGAGAGTTAATACCCTACTATTTCTGGCTTCCACTATTTCTGGCGTATAATAATTCATTCCATCGAATGGGAATAGAACCCACAACCGTCCCGTTACAGTCACACCCTTGTAGGTACCTGCATCACGACGTTTCTAAACAGATTGAGCTTTAATTCCATTTAAAAATATTTCTACTGACCGATGCCTCCCAACAAAAGGCTCTATCTACCTCACAAGCCTACACACACAGAACTGTTCACTATATCAAGAGTGTCGGACTGCCAGTTCCGTAGAGGTGTTACAGTGGCATTGTCGAGCTCTCAGATATTTTATATCTCTAGCATTGATTTTTATTTATTGCATTATAGTTTCTATGTATGGTACCATAAGAACCAGCTTTAACTATGTAAAGTGAGCTAGTGTGTTGTCTAGAGTTTGTCGTTCGCAACGGATGCTCATTGTGGCGAAATATAAAACGCCGCTCCGTTCCGTTGGGAAATGTCGTACGTTATAGCTTTGGTAGAATTGGCAATTGCCTGATTTATCAAAGAAATCACAGATATTTCCTACATTTCCATATACCTAAGGATTTAGCGTTTTCTTTAACTTTATACTTGTTATGAGGTTAGAATGTTATATCTAAATTTAATTGCGCATATTTTTGCAAATTAAACCAATTCCTGCGTAACGTAAATAAATAACATGATATCTGCTAAGAAATCTCTACCACGATTGCGCGTGCACTGTCGCCGGCGCTAACTTCTTATTTTACGAAAAGGACTAAACATTTTACTAAAGTAATTCCGAATTAGGTTCCTTATTGAGTTGTAAAAAGGCTGACATTTGTAGTATATACATCAGTAGATGTGGTTTTCGGCGTTTTTTCTCAGCGAGCAGGTTTTCGCGGCACCCCTGCTCCCGCGCGCCGGGCTCGCACGCATTCCTGTCGAGTTAGTCACACAGCCTTTGGATTAGTTTAGAGATTGAGATTTTATCATCAGAATGGCAGCCAGGGTAATTAAAGGCGCTTGGTGCTGTGATGATTTGTGAGGACCTTCTCTGAAATTGCCTCCATTCATATCCAAATGTTATTGAAGGCGAAATGAAATTAAATATTAAAGATAGAGTAATAGATTTTTTTTTATCTGTTTGTCTGTGCGTTTGTTCACGGTAATCTCAGTAACAGGTTAACCGACGGATTTTAAGTGCAATTTTCACTATTGTATCTTAAGTAAATTCCCTTAATCAAATTCCATCAAATTTCCATATATGTTTAGTACATTGCGTGTGTGGTATATATTTGAACGGCGCAGAGCTCGCGCGGCTCTTCAAAGTATCGCCGAGGGCTGTTTTTGCGCTTCGAGCTTCGAACTCGTCACTACTTGTTCCATTATAACATCCATACAGAATATTAGTATTACAAATCGTTTAGGAATGTTTGGTATTTATATTGCAATTCTATAATATACAACATAGTTTAATTTAGGCTATATTAAAAATATATTTATCGTAGCTTGATAGAGTATTCAATTTAATTATATATAAAAACTAGTACTTAAAATATACTTTTAACGACCATTTCTAAAGGCAATCAATCAAATTAGTAAATAGCACGAAGGACAAAAAAAGCACAATTTTAACACATTTCCAACGCACGAAGTAAAACGTCTCGGTAATGATCAAGTGATCTCGTGTGACGGTTTTTTTATCGGGTGTATCAACGGAGGCGATATTATAAATTAGGCTCATATCTCCAGCGGTGACAGCCTTTGAAGGGTGGGAACGTTCTCTGGCTGTATGGAGTACAGTGTTTGCTTTATGACATTCTTTTTATTAGTTATCTGTGGACTGGACGCGTCCACAGACTGAACAGATTTTAGAAGTATCGCGGACTGGCCGCCATGTTAAATATTTTTTTAAAATAGATTGGCTTATTTTTATATAAAATATTTCAAGTAGGACATTTTCTGCCGAATTCTGGAGGTAATGTGGCGGTATTCAACGCCGACACCAGAACAAAGAAATGAAAATATTTTATTTTCTCGAGAAAGAATCGAACCCATAACCTGCCGCGTTTACAGTCACACGCTTGTGCCCGTGGGCCACAATTGGCCTCCCTGCGCCATGGCTGGCCTTTTGTATTTTTTATTTGTATAATAATTTTAGATTTTTTTTATACTTATCGTTTAATAGAAACTAGTCTAGAGTACATGAATAAGGGATATTCCAGAGTTCAACGACCATTCATCTGCACCGACCGATAAATAAAAATGACATAAACATTTTTCATAACTGGAACATAGACGCTGAGGAGAGCGAAAAAAAGTCTATTCTTTACGTTCTTTTGTTTGATATTTCTTTGCGCGATATTAATGATTTGGAACTCGCCAACAATGGAGCGTTTATTTCTCTTAACTGAACGACAATACCGTTTCCAATCACTTTGGAAAATGGACTATTTTATTAACATTTCTTTTTGTTATTATATATTTTTCATGAATAAGTAAATTTTAAACTGATATATATACTTTATTTACAATATTCGTTTATACTGTTATATTGTAGTGGATTTTTTTATTTGAGGAAAAAATCCTAGTCCTGTAAAAAGTAATATGACATAAATTAACTTCACGCTATATCTCGCACACAGCAGGTTAGGCAGAGGGAATCTAGTGTTAAGACACTTCGTTCCCCACTTGCCACCGAATTCTGGAGGCATTGCATGTCGAGTGGCGGAACTCAACACCGAGCGGTGCCTCTACACCAGAGCGAAGAAATGGAAATATAAATTTAAATAAATATTTCACTTCCTCGAGTGGGGATTGTACCCACAACCAGTCGCGTTTACAGTCAAACTTTGTGCCTCCAGCCTCTTAGTAATATGCCTTATTTTTATATTGTCCAATACATAATAAAACTGTGTACATATAATATGAATGTCACAAAAATAGACCAGAATCTGTACTTAATTATAAAATAAATTTCCTCCATGTTGAAAATTATTTCCATTCAATACATTTAAATTCACCCAAAATAAAGGAATTCACGTCAAATCGACGACAGGCGATATTTCAGCCTTATTAATATTATACGGGCAATTATGTGCGTTTACAAAATCCGTAGGTAAATGATGACGTCGCAATATATCACCCTTAAGCCTCGGTTACATGTGATGCAGCGTTGGTTTTATACCCATAATGGATTCAAGCTTATTTTGTGTTCGGTATTTCAAAGTTTATCCGTAATTCAGCTATTTTCGCCCTGCTTCACGCTTTATCCCGCACATAGTAGGGTAAGCAGAGGGAACCTAATTTTAAGACACTCCCTTCCCCATATAGGCATATATACGTACCGGGTATATTTAAAATAAAATCGGTGGGTATTAAAAAAAGATACCTAACATAATTATTCCTGTCTTCGTATTTTATAAGTGTTTAAATTTCTCTACAAATATATCTATCCCTGATGTGTACATAGAACTATACGTGCATATTTAAGCAAGTCCTATAAAATGGCTCGATACAATGGTTGTTTTATTTGGAATTTTTCATGGTCCCGATACTATTGTCCGTTTTTGTTAAGATTTTTTGCCTGACTGCTAATCGTTTGCTTGTGTCGACAAGATACGACACGCCTTACGGCACGTCGTATTTCCAATTTTGGTTATCTAATTCACACGTTAAATTCTGGCTGTATATTGTCAGAGGAATTGTCAAAAAGTATCAATGAATTCCGCTATTATGAACTGTTATATTGGTAGCTGTGATT
>JAKRZM010001312.1:44280-55455 GCA_036379175.1 Heliconius cydno galanthus | reverse complement strand
TATATTATCGACATGACAGTTTAAGATATAAGATAAATATTGATTGATATTTTATACTTTTATAATATACCGTTACTATGAACTGAGCGAGTGTAATAGAACTTCATAGAATATTTTATATACTCGTAGATGCTATTTAAATTACTATTGTTTAAGTATTACGTTTTTATAGTTATTAGATATGCTAATTATGTTATGGAAATATTGTGCAAACGACAAGGTCTTTTCGATTGTCATCATTTTTCTAATTAATATAAAATTACTGGTTGTGTCTACGATCCCCATTCGGGGGAATAAATTATTTTTTATTAATAATTTCATATCTTCGCTCTGGAGCTACGGGAAAAAGCTTGCGAGTTCCGCCAGAACGGAGTGACTCAACACTATGTTCCTTCGGCTTATGTGCGAGATACAGCGTGAATCTAAAAAAATACCTAGTTAGTGTATAATAATGAAGAGAAAAAATCTCCAATGACAGCATAATGCGAGTTTGATGCCACCGACGCGCCGTCAGCCAGCATGGCGCTCGCGGTGATTAAACATTACGTTTAATGCAAAAACATTCAGAAGAGAATTACACTGCCTCTTGTGTATTCAAATATGACTCTACTTTACATTAGATTACGATTACATACTAAAATCCGTCATGGCACAGCGGCACAAGGGTGTGACTGTAACGCGACGGTTGTGAGTTCGATCCCCACTCGAGGAAGTGAAATATTTATTTATATTTATATTTCCATTTCTTCTCTCTGTTGTCAAAGCAATGCGTGGCGTTGAGTTCTGCCAATCAACATGCAAAGCCTCCAGAATACAGCAGAAAGTGGAGAACGGAGTGTCTTAACATTAGGTTCTCTCTGTCTACCCTGCCGTGTGCGGGATACTGCGTGAAACTGATTTTATTTTTTAAAATAGAACTAATATAACATACTCTACCATAACGACAACATTTCCATTAAAATTAATTATTTCTTTATTCGTTAATTGTTTATCGTATAAAGATAACCTATACTCCTTAGGTATTTAAACGCAAATAATTTTATTAAACTAACTGTCTCCAAGTACCTACGAGTAAACTGACACACTGAGCGATACGTATTTATGTACCTTGCTTTAGACTTTTGATAACACTAATTGTAGACTGTATGCTATTATAATAATAACTTTAAATGGTGTAATGTAAATAAAATGCGATATATGGAGTCAGCTGGTGCGACCCGACACCGACCCGACTCCGACCCTGAACTCCAAGCATGAATGGAACAATCGCTTATTATATTGAATACATCATTTTTGCGCTACGTAACGTGCCTTGTAAGAGTTTATTTGACGAAAAAAACAACAGACAAGTGGAATATTGAATCAGTTGCCGATCGTAAACGCCTTTTTAGGGGAAACTCAAAATGTAGTCTGGCAGAACCGCTAGCTAGAAAGGGGCGCGGGGTGAATGGCGGCGGATAGGCTTTGTTACTCGCGCTGGCATTCCTCGCCTGGGAACCGGGAACAGTGCTCCGCGTCCCGCTCCCCCCGCTGCCCCCTGCCCTCCCGCCGCCTCGCCTGCCCTCCCGCTCGCATTCCAGCCCTCTCTCACTTTCATTGTTCCCGTCGGCGCGGGAGGTCGCCGCTCCACGTACAAATAATGGAACCAGTTGTTTAAGTGGGGAGGACTTGTTGGCTCACTCCAATAAACACGTTCAGAGCAATCGTAAATGACATTTAGGGAAAACGGGGCAATTGGAAATATCGATAAAAACCTCAATCGACAACGTTTCGGCATAAATTATCAATTTACGTCCCAGCCCTAGGGAACGCTTGTTAAGCTTTTGTTTCATCATTTGTAGTTATTTTTCCGGAATTATAATTTGATAGGAATGAAAAATTTGCTGTACAAAATGTTTCATTATTTTTCAAAATGGCGAAAATTTCCATTCTAATTGTAAATTATACTTATATACTTATTTAGTAAAGATGTACTCGAATAATATAGCTCTCGTCTTAATGAAATCATCCCCTAGTAATAACAATAGGGTATTATCATTATAATTTATTACCCACCTCAGGCTTACTCATCGTGCCCGCTGAGAACAGCAGGTATCTTCTACTTCGCTTTTCTTAATGTGAATCATGCGATTAGGTTTTTTTGCTGATCGTGATGTGGTGATTTTGTGATTGTGAACCTCATAGTTTCACGCTGTATCCCGCACACAGCACGATAGGCTGAGGGAAACTAGTGTTAAAACATTCCGTTCTCCATTTTCCGCTAGATTCTGGAGGACTTTGACCTCAGGACGAAGAAAATGAAAATATTATATTCTCAATTCCTCGAGTGGAAATCGAGCCTACAACCTGTCACGTTACAATAACACTTTGAACCCCTGGGCTACGACTGGCCTCAAAAGCAAGGTAATTCATCAGTTTTAAATAGTCTACTATAGAACTCTTAGTAGTCTATTAAAAACAAATAAATAGCTTTGTAGCGAATCATACTAAAATAATAAATATTACCTTTCAATATAAAATAATAAGGCTCCTTGGACATATTTTCTTTAAGCTTACAATAACTAACGTGACTCTCGGGTCATAATAGCCCGCATATAGAGGCAGCAGCTGCAGCTTACCTATACATATATGTTTCATTATCAATTCTTATAGAAAGATATTTGACATTTGCAATTTATAAGTATTATTTTCTATTTTATTTTAAAGTTAGAAATATATGTAGTTTTATTATTCTATTCAACTTATTTAAAGCTAGTCGTGGCGTAAGGTGACTGTAATTGTGATAGGTTGTGGGTTTGATTCCCATTCGAGGAAATGAAATAAATATTTAATATTTTTATTTCTTAGCTCTGGAAACGGAAAAGCGCGGCGTTAAGTTCCGCCACACACCACAGAATGCCTCCAGAATCCAGCGGAAAGTATCTTAACACTGTCCCATATTCCTTCTGCCTTCTACAGCGTAATCCTAAAAAAATAACATTCTCCATTTTTTTAGAACATTTTAGTGAATNTTTTCCGCTAGATTCTGGAGGACTTTGACCTCAGGACGAAGAAAATGAAAATATTATATTCTCAATTCCTCGAGTGGAAATCGAGCCTACAACCTGTCACGTTACAATAACACTTTGAACCCCTGGGCTACGACTGGCCTCAAAAGCAAGGTAATTCATCAGTTTTAAATAGTCTACTATAGAACTCTTAGTAGTCTATTAAAAACAAATAAATAGCTTTGTAGCGAATCATACTAAAATAATAAATATTACCTTTCAATATAAAATAGTAATACTCCTTGGACATATTTTCTTTAAGCTTACAATAACTAACGTGACTCTCGGGTCATAATAGCCCGCATATAAAGGCAGCAGCTGCAGCTTACCTATATATGTATGTTTCATTATCAATTCTTATTGAAAGATATTTGACATTTGCAATTTATAAGTATTATTCTCTATTTTATTTTAAAGTTAGAAATATATGTAGTTTTATTATTCTACTCAATTTATTTAAAGTTACTCGTGGCACAGGAGCCTAAGTGTGAGACCGTAAGCGTGAGAGTTTGTGGGTTCGATTCCCTCTCGAGGAAATGAAATAAGTATTTAATATTTTCATTTCTTAGCTCTGGAAACGGCAAAGCGCGGCGTTAAGTTCCACCACACACCACAGAATGCCTCCAGAATTCAGCAGAAAGTGTCTTAACACTGTCCCATATTCCTCCTGCCTTCTACAGCGTAATCCTAAAAAAAAAATAACATTCTCCATTTTTTTCGAACATTTTAGTGAATCACGTATATACTTTAAATCATTGGAAGAGCCGTATTAAATTTTGATTCATTTCGGTTGTTCGGAATGCCATTGTGTTGGACCGTACCTGCGCCGGCGCAGGTACCGCGGCCCGTTCCGAAATTGTTTATATGCTTTGACAAATACTTCTTGTAACTTGCGAAGCCTTATCTCTTAACGAGTTGGCACGACTGTTATGAATATTATACCCTTAGTAGCTTGGAACATATTTAATTAAACTTTTAGTATTTGTATGGCAATTAAGATAAAGCTTTAGTATTAAAGATAACTAATTAAAACGTATATGTTTATGTAAGTATATTACAATTATGAATAATATTTATTAAGAAACATGGATTACTGTGTTTAGATTATATTTAATTAAAAATTGGATAACAAACATCCATTTTCCCCAATCAGACCTTAAAGGGTATTTTTTTTAAAATGAAATTTTAATTTACATAATGTTTTACGTGGTAGCTAGTGTTATAAATTATGTATAATATCGTTACATTTTTTAAAGTAAAATGTAGCGTTTAAAAACGGCAATTGAATTTTCATGTTTTTCATAGCACGTAGCTTTGACTCCGTGCCTTGATTGGGTAAATGCGATAAAATACTGGTATGAATATAAGTTATTAAGGACAGTAGTGACAGAAAAGCGTGTGACTGTAAAGGCGACAGGTTGTACGTTCGATTCCCACTCGGGAAAATGAAATATTTAATAAATTCATTTCTTCTGGTGCGTAAAGAGCAGCAAGTCTTAACACTACGTTCCCTCTGCCTGCCCATTCAGGATACAATGAGAAGCAAAAATATAAATTATATTAAAATAAGCAAAAACTATAAATCTTTTATAAAAAATCTTCTTACTTCAAAGGAATTAGTTAAGAATTCGTTAATGGGAATATTTTTGACAAAAGAAATTATGCATTTACATATTAATGCAACTTAATTAAGGGGCCAGGAAGAGTGTAAAAAATAAAGAGTACTTAATAAACAGCTGTTAATAGGAGCGGAAGTTACAAGATTAGTATCGTGGCCATTTCCTTCTAATATAAATTTTAAAAACATAAGATAATTAAAATTGAATAAGCTTCACGCTGTATCCCGCACATAACCGGGGAGACAGAGGGAACCTAGTTTTCAGGTACTCCATTCGCCACTTTCCGCTGAATTCTGGAGGCAGTACGAAACGCCGTGCTTTGTGTTGACACCAGAGCAATATAAATTTAAATATATATTTTATTTCCTCGAGTGGGAATCGAACTGACAACCAGTTCCATTTACAGTCACATGCGCTCCTGCACCAGGACTGGCTTCAAGATACATTCTCACTTAATCTCTTTAGAGTGTGAAAACTCAGCTAACGACCTCTCGCCGTAGAGACTGATCGAGGCGTTAATTCCGCCTTCTCTTTGTCGAGTTCATCCGTCTCTTTCCGCTTTTAAATATCTAAAGGGCGTTCAGCTAATTCAGTTCCATTATCCCGTAGTGCTTTAGCAGTCGAACATTTTCAGAAATGGCTATAATTTAAAAACTTTTGTCAACTCAGAACGCTTTTAGTGGTGATAACTTTTAAATGTGAGCTTTCTTTTGGATGATGTTATTATCGTGGAGTTTTTCGTTTTGCTATTTAGCTAGTTGCAAGGAAAGTTCTTTGTTTTGGACTTTAAAGGTTTTATTAAATGCTCTTTGTCTATATACTTTCATTTTAAAATAGAATAATTCGTCGCAAAAAGCCTAGTGTTAAGTCATTTCGCTTCGCTATTTCGAATGGGTATCGAACCCACAAACTGTTGCGTTTGTTGTCACATGCTTGAGTCTCTGAGCCACGATGGACCTCAAATATTCTTTCATTTACATATTCCGCATTATATCCATTCACATCCAGTACAAGAATAACCAAAGCTAAAAAGAATTTAGAAAATGTAAGCTACAAGTATTAATTAAGAAATGCAACTTGTTAAAAGTAATAATTGTAAAGACAGGAGAAATTTTAAAACAAAAATATTGCGAGAATTCTTTTAAAACCTGGTGCCATCTTTACTTAGCTCTATAGATAAATCAGATACCGAGTGAATGTCCTAGTGCTGAATTAATTAACTAAGATAAGATCGTGCTAATTATTTGAGAGTCCATTAGACTGGCCCTGCTTTACTACGAGGCAAGAAAATGGGTTATCGTTTATATTATATTTAATAGATAGAAGTAATTTATAAGTTAAATTAATTTTATACAAAATAGGAATTTATAATTGTGTCGTTTTTCTATATACAATATATTTAAAATTGTTATTTTCTTTCATTGTGTGTCTTATCTTTCTTGAGACTAAAGAGAGTTAAAAACTTGAGAACTTCTCAAACTTGAGACTAAAGAGAGTTAAAGAAATAACAATATTTTATGCAAAATTTAAGCTATCAAATGAAAACCTCTTTATATTTAATAAATTTATTTGGAAAATTAAAAGATATTATCAAATTCTAGATTAAAAACGGATATTACTAAGTTATCGTTATAGGTAAAAAGTTATCTTGGAAAAGCAGGTCAGAAGGTAGAATATAACGAAGTTGAGATTTAAATTTCCCCCCAGAGGCAGCCGCGCGGGGGCGTCGCCTGCCACTGACAACGTTAATAAAAAAATTATGACATTACAGTACTTCTCGTTTATCAAATTTCTCAAGTCATACTGAACGAGATCAAATGTTTATTTTAGTATGGTAGTAAGAAATTAAATTAGCTTCAGCAGTGTAGACAGAGGGAACCTTGTGTTAAGACACTCCGTTCTCTATATTCCGCCGAATTTTCGTGGTATTGTGTGTTAATAAAAAATAATTCTTTTCCTCGAGTGGGGAACCTTCTTCCTCCTTGTGTCCCTGCGCCAGGACGGCTTCTATGGTAGTATTATATTGAATAAATAATAATTTTATACTTATATTATGCATTCAGAAACGATGTATACAGAAACTTTTGCTTATTCTAGTAGTCCTTTCCGCTCGTATAGACACGATAGCTGGAAGCGAATGAACTTTTAGCTTTATGTTAATTACAACTCTCATATTACAGGAATATGCTACTTTGAAATCAGGACTCTATCAATAATATAATTTTTGTATTAATATGAGATATTAATTTTACTATGAGACCGTCGTGGCCCAGTGGTAGAAGAGTGACTGTAACGGGACGATACTGGGTTCGATCCCCACTCGAGAACATGAATTATTAATTATTAATATTTTCATTTCTTCGCTCTGGCATCAATTACTACTTAACACAATGCCCTAACACTGGGTGCTTAATTTAACTGGTTACTTAAAGCTTATTTATTTTAATTTTATTTACAAAAAAATAGGTTTAATTACATTTTTTATCAGCCATATCACTTACAACTAAATGTAGTGGAAACAGTTTTTTATATGTAAAATATATGTTCTCCTAAACTCTGTAGACCGCAACCATTAGCTGTCGTCACGTTGACCAGAGCAAGTGGTGGTATTGGTTACCCTCGCGGGCTTCATATCAGGTTACTGTGAGTCATAGAGGCGATTGCCTTTTTCATTGATAAAAAGTCGAAAATAAGATTTAAAATATGCATATATATATAGGTTATTGAAAATGAAATCCTATTATCTAAATCGGATAAAAAAATGCTTTTATTTCTCTTATTTTATACGAACTATATTAAATAATTTCACAGATTTTACCAAAATTCTTTTTTTCAAAGACAGTAGTAATATCAATTTTACTATATTCCTTCAAAGAATAAAATATTTAATATAATTCATAGGTTTAATGGTCTTTAAACAAAGGCATAAGCTAACCACAGTTCTTAGTGGGCTGTATCAATATCGAACAGAACAGGTGGACGAGACCATATCAGTTTCACCCCTGAGGGTTTCCTATTTAGTTACCCAGTACGAGTGAGTCATGGAACGGCACGGGTCAAATGCACGCTTTACTAAAATCTAACAATGACTTTCCTGACATTGCTTGGTTTTATTATTATATTTTATGCAATTTATGTAGATAGTAATGAAGTAATTTAGATCTAGGTCATCTAGGTCATTAGTATATACTTGATATAGAAGTTTTGGGCTTAAAATTTACTCGTCTCAGGTTATAGAATATTTATGCTGTAAATATTAATTTTCTTTTACTTGGAAAATTTTCTTATTTTTTTTAGCTTCACGATATATATCTACTGCGCATGCCAGGGTAGCTAGAGGTAATCAGTTAATCTAGCGTTAAGACACTTCCGTTGCCTTTCCGCCGAATTCTGGAGGCATTGGATGGCAGAACTCAACGCCGCGCTTTGCCTCGACACCTGGTGATTGAAGATATTAAACATGTAATTTCCTCGAGGGGGAATCGATACCAAAACCTACCCGATTGAACAGCCTTATGCTGAACCTAAATAGGTATATCTCAAACTTGGGTTCTGTCTGTCTCCCCGTAATATTCGTAAAGACCTAACGAATAAATATTATGTTTGTATTATATTATCAGTTAATACAATATAAATATAAATATTTAACGTGGTGGATTAGAGCAAAGTACAGTGACTCCACGCTATAGATAAATTAGATAGGTAGAATACCGCGTAAGGTCAGCTCACGCCGGTACCAATCGTCTGGGGAACTGGATCGGAACGAAATATTCGTGGGCTGCCGAGTTACCGACCTACTTACCATTTATTTAAATTACCTACTCATTTATATTATATTTGGGTTAACTTATATAGGATTTTTTAAGGTTTTTTTTATTTATTTTCACTCTGTATCCCGCATATAGCAGGGTAGGCAGTGGGAACCTGGAAACGTTGTTTTAAGATACTCCTCACTGTTTAGTAGCGCAACTCAACGCCGCACTTTGTCTCGTTACCAGAGCGAAAAAATGAAAAAATATATATTTCATTTCTTGGAGTGGGAATTGAACCGTCAACCCGTCGCATTTACAGACACGCGCCTGTTACTCGCGACTAACGTCTATCTTAGTACTTGCCAAATAATAAATATAAAATTAATATTTTAAACTCTCTCCTTTCCGTTTTAAAATACCAAATTAAGAAACGTCGAAGCTCGCTAACATGTGGTTGTTGTAGATGGTGACGTCACAGGATGTGCTAAATATATTTTATGGTCTCGCCGCGCAACTAAATAACGTCTGCCACCGTCGGGGACGCGGCCGCGGACTTCGTACCTACAAGTACCAACAAACAATTGATTTTAAGTAGGAACCTACCGCGCACTGAAAGTAGACCACTTTCATGATTAAATACTTCAGTATTTTCTTAGTTTACGCTGTCTCATGCATATAGCAGTGCTGAGGGAACTTTGTGTTAAGACACTCCGTTTCCCAGTTTTCGTCGAATTCTGGAGGCATTGCATGTTAAGTGGTGAAACTCAATGCAGCTCTTTGCCTTGTTACGAGGGCGAAAAGATGATGTTTAATATTTATTGAATATTCCATATGTTCGAGTGAATTGGGGATCGAACCAACAAATACTACTACTTTACATATACTTGGCCTCAAATTACCTAAATAACCAAGTAAACATGCAGTATCTCCAGAATTCGGCGTAAAATGGGGAACGGAGTGTCCCATCACTAGGTTCCTTCTGCTATAGCAATACGACAAAACATTGCGAACTCCACAATAGAATCCTATAACTATCTATTACGTACGAAATATGAATCGGCTGTGATATGACGTGTTCTGATAGTGAGGAGTCAGAGGCAATTTATCGCTTGATTTGATTAAATCAATTTATCCGTGACAGTGAAATGGCTCTCTTCCTGTCAGTTCCGAAACCGTCTTCGTCGTTCGTTATCGTCAAGAAATCTTAGAACTGAAAGTGACATCTCTAATTCGATATATACTATTCAATATATATTTATTAAATAAGAAAGAGGTCGTCGTGCCGCAATGACACAAACGTGTGACGGTTCTGGCTTCGCTTCCCATTCGGGGAAATAAAATATTTAATAATTTTATGTACTGGTTGTGGTAACCACGCAAACCGCGGCGTTGACTTCTGCCACTCAACACGCATTGCCTCTAGAATTCGGCGGGAAGTTCGGAACGGAACGGTCCTTATGGGCCTCTGGCCTTGACCCTACACCAGGGTGAGACTCACTGACACTGATAACCCGAGGGGAATAAAAAAGTACGTGAGGATGTTACAGCATTGATATTTCCTTCTTATGATAAAGAAATTTCCTTTGTTATGTATGACTTTATTGAGATATAGAAAAACATATGGTATATTTTCTTTAAAAGATACAAGTTTACTCAACCTGTCCTTGACCTACTATCCGAATAAGAGGTACGCCAAGAGATTCAAGACGTACGAACATATGACAACATACAAATAGCTTCCTCTTTATTGAACGGGGAGGGGACCTTGGGTTACGGCGCTTTTTAATTTTACTTTACAATGGAAGGATTAGATAAGCTTTGTGAAATATGGTATGAAAAGCTTTTTGTGTTGTTATAATGTTAATAATCAAAAGCTGTGCTTGAATAATATTTAGATTTGTAGGTTATTTTCATAGAAAATTCTTCTTATTTATTATATTGTTTATGTAAAAGTTTGTGAGTATGGATGTTTGTTCCAGTTTTACCCAAAAACTAATGAACGCAAAATATTTTAAGCAAGGATGTAGTTTTGAATTTTCTATTTTTCTAACATTAAATATGTCTACTATGAATTGTATAATCTTTTTCTTTAGAACTCTTAGTTGCTTTTTATTATTATTTACCTGCCAAATGTAATTGTTTACACCAACTTAACCGACCTTTTTACAATAATCTAAGGTGCTTGTGTTATCTTTTGTTGGTAATGAAGATTTTGTAAAAGGAACCAAGCAGGTACTTGTCAAATTTGTTTAGAGATTATTTTATTATCGCCTCTCAAGTACACAAAGAAATATATCCACAATAAAAAGAAAAGGAAAACGATTTTTAAACGAGTGACTCTTTCTGTATAGTAAGTAGTATTTAGTTATAACAAAGGAAGTAAAATAGTTGGCACCGTTGTGGCACAGGGACACGACGAGGATGTAACTGTAACGCGACGATTGTGGGTTCGATCCCCACTTGGCGGTAATAAATTATTGTTTATCGATATTTTGACTTCAGCGGAAAATGAAGAATAGAGTGTCTTAACATTAGCTTCCCTCTGCCTACCTTGCCATATAAGGGCTATAGCGTGAAGCTGATAAAAAAAATAGTTTTAACAATTTAACACAACGTATTTTATTAATATACTTATTATTTTATATACATATACTAGCGGCCCGCTCGCGGTTTCACCCGCGTGAACTGTGTTATTATTAATTTCTGTCTCCATGACTACGTCCTAGTGACGTCTATGCAAAATTTGAGACTCCTAGC
>JAKRZM010001312.1:10543-41092 GCA_036379175.1 Heliconius cydno galanthus | reverse complement strand
ATATATTTTAATAAGTACTTGAAAAGATTAGTAGCACAGATTTAAAATTACGGTACCTACTAAAAAATCCTTGCTGTGTAAAACAATTGGAAAATCCTTATTGAAACTACGAAAATGCGGGTTGCATTAGGCTTTAATTCATTTTCACATTATCTTAAGTCCTTTGCAAACATACATTATATGAATTATCCAGCAGTAAAAGCGGGCGAAGCCGCAAGGGGGTCGCTAGTTCGTTATATAGTTTAAAATAAGTCTTTCATATATATAAAAGACAAAGAAACTGTGTAATATAATAAAATTTAGTTTGATATTAAATGAAATAAATATTTCCTTGTAATATTCCTAACACGTCATTATTCGTAACATTCTTATTTATACGGGGACATATGAAAACCTCTCGGAATCAATTTCGTATTCAAGGGCCACATCGGCCGTATGCTCGAGGCTTCTCTGCTGTGAAAAAAATTATGCTTCTCAACGTTGTTGAACATGCTGTATAAGATTATTGTAGGCTCACATAGCATTTAAATTATTATATTTATTTCATTGAAAGGAAAGTAAAGTAATTCTTATCATTTCTTTAGTTATTCTCGAATTGAGATTGTGGCTCTATGGTATGACGTCAGGTTCTGGTTGTGCAGCATTGGACTTCGCAATTCAACAGGATATTTCGGACCAGTCGTGGTGCAGCGGCACAAAGGATGACTATAAACTCTATATGTTGTAGGTTCGATTCCCATTCAAGGAAATTAAATACATAATATTTCCATTTACTCCACTCTGGTGTCGAGGCAAATCGCGGCGTTGAATACCGCCACGCAACACGCAAAAACCAAGAACCAGGCGGAAAATAGGACACGGAGTGTCTTAACACTAGGTATCCTCTGCCTATCCTGCTGTGTGGTTCAAACAGATTCCATGCTTTAATAGCACCAAACGTATTTTATTGGTGTGCAGTCAGATTTTTTACTAAATAGCTACGTTTAAGATTCGACTTAGGTAATGTATTTCTAAACTGGTTTGAAAATAATTCGCTTTTTTATTCCACATGGATGTATTACGTAGATGTTGAGTCATTTTTACTGTACCTAGCAAAAAATAGGACCGTCCGTCTGAGACACAAGCTTGTGACTGTAAAACGACGGTAATGGGTTCGATTCCCACTGGGGGTTGTGTATGATTTATTATTTAATTGGCTCTGGTACCAAGGTAAAACACGTGTCGTTGAGTTCTGCTACTCATAACGCCTTTAAAATTCTACTGAAAGTAGGTACAGAGTGTTTTAACACTGGGTTCCCTCTGCCGACCTTGCTAAGAAATATAATTATGACTCACTTTAAACCTATTTTATATATAAAAAAATATATATATCACATTCTCACGAAGATATTAATAGTAATAAATGTTCTTTATTAGAAATACAAAAAACGCTTTGCAATTGTATGGCCAGATGAGACTCTAGACAACTATTTGATTTAAAGATTATTCGATGACCTCATCCTTAAATAAGTATTTGTAGTTTAGTTGAGATCGTCAATTGTCTTTGAAAAGTTTTATATAATTATATTTACTTAATATGCATGATAGGTGTGGGTTCAAATCCTACTCAGTGTAAAGTCGCGTTAAACTCAAGCTCGGATAGTTGTGGAGTTCCCATATGAAGAAAGTGATGAGAGAAGTTATGTATTTCAACTTTCTCTATTTTCCACTTATAAGGTAGGTAGTGTTTCAGTATAAAAATAATTGATTATATAGAATAAGTTTAAAGATATTTATTTCCCAAAAATATTATTTTTTAAAATATAATTTTACCCATTTATTAATATTTAAATGAATATCAAAATAAAATAAAAATATAATATCTAACTTTGTTATTACTGTGTAAAATATATTGGAAATGAAATCTATTAGACAAGTTGATCAATGATGTATCAGCGAGTCTTCAGTTTAAGTTTGCAGAACGAATAGTCATATAAGTTTTAACAATCTAACTTTCCCTAGAACTTCTACGTCGCTGTGTTAAATAAACCAAGCTGATATAAGTAGAATTGTAAATTTTGATATTATTTTTACAAGAAATTTCGTTATTGAAAAAAAATAATTTTAATAATATTTTGAAACTAACACCATAGTAGTTGCGGGTTCGATTCCCCTTCGGGGGAACTAATTATTTATTTTTATTTCCTCGATCTGGTACTCAAATTGGGCGGAAAGTGAGAAACGGAGTGTCTTGACTCTAGGTCCTATCTGCTTATCTCTATGTGAGTGATACAGCGAGAAACTATAATAGGACCCTGAATGGGATATATTATTATTTGCACACATTGTTACAGTATTTAGTACAAGGTTCTTGCTATTTATCCTTTAAAAATACAGTATAGGCGTGAAAATTAAATTAATTAAAATGCTTCTTTCATTTATGACATATATCAATAATTATGTTATTTTATTTTTTCCCCCAAATCTTGTATCTTCAGATACGTATTAATCCTGTTCATACTTTCAAAGAGGAAAGGGAAATGTGGGCTACATTTCCTTATCAAAAGTGTCTTTTTAAGTTTTAATAATCTACTCAATTTATCATCTCTAAGTAGCAATTTAATAAATATAATTACCTCGTAAATCATAAAATACGTGATACAATGTAAAGCGACTGATAGTGATATTTTTTCCAGCTTCACATTGTATCCCGCATGTGGCAGGATAGGCAGAGGGAGCCTAGTGTTTAGACCCTCTACTCCCCACTTTCCGCCGAATTCTGGGGGGCAGCAATCAACACCGCGCTTTTGCCTCGACACTAAAGCGAAAAATATGAAATATTTGATTTCCTCGAGTTGAATTGAACCTACAACCCGTCGCGTTTACAGACTGGCCTAAATAGTGATATTTTTTCGAATATTTACTTATATATATTGCAAGATTATCAAATATTATTAGTGGATTACTACAGTATGAGCTCCTACATGCGCCTACACACCTTCTCCTTATATGGTGTCATTACTTGGATTGGCCTCGATTTCGTTGTCGGGCAAACAAGTCTCTGTGAGAACTTTTTTTCAATTAAGCCTTATCATTTGACATGACATAAGTAAATGTATGATAAGGCAATTGAAATTATTTTTTAAAAATTTTATGTTATATATAATTGAATTCGGTTTCCGGTTATAGTAATAAAATTATATATATGTAAAAAAATTGCTTCACACTGTATCCCATATAAGGCAGGGTGGGCAGAGGGAACCTACTTTTAAGACACTCCGTTCTCCATTTTCCGAATTCTAGAAGCATTGAGGCCAATCCTGGCTTACTTGTGCCCACAAGTGTATGACTTTAATGGCGACTGGTTGTGGGTTCGATCCCCACTCGAGGAAATGAAATATTCAATTAAATTTATATTTCCATTTCATCGCTCTGGTGTCTCGAGGCAAATCGCGGCGTTGAATTCCGCCACTTACCACGTAAAAAATAATATTATGTTTCATTAAATTTTACAAAATTAAAACAGGAATATTCTATTCGAAACAATGTTTTGTATACTTTAACTATAAACAAGTAACATCAGTTGTTAACCTTTCGCAAGAATAGTACGTAACGATGGAGGCTTGCCAATTTTATATGTCGCTGACATCTTGAGAATGAAACATTTAGATCTACAGAAGTACTTGCCTCCTTGAAAACTTACTTAAATTTTGAATTTTACTAACTATCTTCATAAGTGGTTAAAAGAGGACTGTTATAATAAGATTATATTGTAAAAAAGTAATTAAAATTTTGTGTAAGCCTATATTTTATCCTTTCGGTACCCTCTCCTTCTCTCCTCTCTAGTCACCACCGAAGATTTTTCTCGCAAGCATACATTTCTATGTAAACATATTTTTTTTAAATCATTTTTTTTACCTATATTTAAAAATATAACAGTACCTTCTGTACACATAATAAAAGTAATATATAATCCAAATAAATATCTAATTTTATTGAAAATTTCGAATAAACTAATAAGCTATAATATTAAAAGTTCACTAAGTTCAATACACCCACAGCAGAAAATGATTAGTCCATTTAAATATTATTAACATACTATGCTAATTTCCATAATACGAAGAAATATATTCGCGAGCGTTTACACAATAGGTTATATACAACTATATTTAAATGAGGCCGTCGTAGCGCAAAGGCACAAGGGTGTGACTGTAACACGATGGTTTTGGGTTCGATGTCCACTCGAGGAAATTAATAATTATTTATTAATATATTCATTGCTTCGCTCTGGCTCCAAAGTAAAATCCCGGCCTTGAGTTTCACGACGGAATGTCTCGAAAAATTTTACGGAAAATTGGGAGCACTAAGTTATCTCTGCCTACCCTGCTGTATGCGGGATAGAGCGTGAAACTAATTTATTAATTTTTAATTTTATTTATTTAAACAATAATATACAGACCGACCTCATTATATTGTAATATGTTTTCGTTGTACATCATTATGCCGGCCATACATTGTTCTATGTATTCATTTGCATCGATAACGCATCTAGCCTTCTATTGTAAGGTGTCAACGTGTATTCCTGACGTTATAATTCACGCTTAGTGTTAAATTATTCCTTCACACATATATTATGTTTAAGATTTGAGTTTAGTTAAGTGAGGAACGGAGTGTCTTAACACTAAGTTCCATCAGCCTACCATGCTGTGTGCGGGGTACAGTGTGAAGCTGGAAAAAAAATTCAAGAAGGAACAAAAGAATCATCAAAATATGTTTATAATTTGCGTAATAATTGCATGACAAACATACAAAAAGAAGAGAAACCCTCCTTTCGAAGTCGGATAAAAAAATGTAAATATATCAATTTTTTGAAATATATTATACCATTATCATACAAATGTCTTTAATTTGCCATCATTAATTTGATTATATGGATATTTAAACGATTTCACACATGAGCTTTACATGAGTCATTCAACTTTTTTTTAGTTATCGATTGTTATATAAAATTCCTTTCTAACATTGAACACACCTTAGTTCAAATCAATTTAAAAGATAACCCGTGAAACATTATTTCTAAGATTAGCATAAATTCGTTTATTAAAATTTTAAATTATGCAAAATAACCGTATGTTCCATTTTGTAAACTCAATAGGTTTTATTGTATGTATTTTAAAAGATTTAATAATTTAAGTAAAAAAGTGTTTTTAAGTTTTGAAGATGGCGCCAATTATGGATGTATAAAATTTTCAATATGCCTTAATGACAGTATAAATAATAGCAGCTGCGAAGGTTGGAAGTTTAATAGAAAGATATTCTAGTCTAGTGTATCCATTTTTTATATATTTTTTTAAACTTAAAATAACTCATGGAATTGTAACCAATTTTATAGGTTTTGTTACGTTTTATTTTTTTTTAGTCTCACGCTGTATCCCGTATATAACAGGGTAGGCAGAGGGAGCCCAATGTTAAGACAACCCCCCCCCCATTTTCCTTGACACCAGAGCGAAGATATTAAAATATTATATTTCAGATAATATAATATTATTTCATTTCCTCGAGTGGATATTGAACCCAAAGCCCGTCGTGTTTACAGTCACATGCCATACGCCATACCCCTAAACGTTTCCCTGGCCTAAACGTTTCATATAATATTGTCTAGGTATTCATATTCTATAGGTATGTAAAACCAAGAGCTAGGTATTTCCATATAAGATAAGTCTTCAATTTCATTCTTCATTTATCTAGCGTTATGTGAATGAATGCTCCCCTTTCAGCGATTACGTTGTTCCATTTACCGCAATAACTAGGTCTGAGTAATGAGTGTGTCATGCTATTTCTAGACAACATGTTTTCAGAATATGTTTATTCTTTCATACTATATATGTATGTATATACGCCCAATCTCATAAAATTTAATATTTCATAGCTATTTTAATGATAATTCAAACAAGGAAATTCGTTTCTTTGAAATATATTAAAAATATGTATTATTTTTTTATAATTTAACGCTTGTTCGACTTCAAGTTCAAAGCTGCATAGACAACATAGAGACTAATTAAAGCGTTTTATAGTTTATATCTACCTGTATAAAATATTCTCTAGAACCATGGAAAAATCACTTATCACGGCAATCTATGGTTTGACGTCGAATTCAGCCTCATATAGCCGGTGTGGGCTATGTTACAATGTCTGAAATATGAGGTCGAAAAGTCCGGAACCTCATCAGCTGGAAGTTCTTAAAAATAAGCTTCGCATTGAACGCGTTAAAATGCTTTAAATCCAACATTTAAATGCTTTACATTTTGAATCTTTTCACATTTAAATACACAAGTGCTTTTCTGTATTTAAATGTAAAATAATAATAAAGAAAGTATAATATTTTTTTCAAAAACTCTGGAAGTATTTATTACATTCAGACGTTAATTGGTACATTTATTTAAGAAACGGAAATACTTCGTTAATTAAGGTATGAATAAAATTATGATAGAGAAATATTTAAAGTATTTAAAGTGAGACATTAAGTGTAATGTTTTACTTGAGGTCAGAAGGTGACTTTCACCATAAAACCACCAAATATTATGATTATCAACTTTATGTTCTTTTTCGTAGCGCGTTACATTTTATAGCGTAAATAAAACTTGAAAAGTTCAATTAATTTCAACTTAGCATAATTATCTACTATTTACATAAGTTAAAGATGTAAACGTCATTTTTTTACCCTGTATCCCGAATAACAGGGTAGGCAGAGGGAATGTGGGAACATAGTGTTAATTAAGACACATCGTTCCCATTAAGACACTTCCGTTCCCCACCACTAGGCTGAGCTTTGCCTTGTTAGCAGAAGAAGAGATGAAATTATTAAATATTTCATTAACTCAAGTGGGAATCAAACCTGCATGCATGTCATGCTATGCTACATAAATAAAAAAAGATATTACACAAGTAAAGCAAATATTAAATATTTAACAAACGTTTGAATTAAGTAAGAAGTATAAATTGGTAGTGCGACCACACCAGCGCTCTGGCAGGATCCGGCCATATAATATTCATTGTAACGAGGAGCACAGATGTTTAAACTCCTAATCTTCCAGCAAAAGAGATTATTGAGGTTTTCCTCATTTTGTATTCGCACTTCGGTCGTGAGGGTCATGAATACGACTGAAATAAGAAAATAGTTTTTAAAAATAAAATTAATTATTTGGCAAATCTTTTTAGCAATATGTGTGTATGTAATATTCTTTATATATTTTTTTAATTTCACGCTGTATCCCGCACATAGCTTAGGGGACTAGGAGTTTAGTGATGAGACATAAGACACACCGTTCTCCACTTTTCGCCGAATGAGGCAATGCGTGTTGAGTGGTGGGTCTCAACTCGTTTCTATAGTGAGGAAATCAAATTATTAAATATTTCATTCCCGAGTGAGAATCGAACCCATAACGGACTCGACGATTCTTTATAATTTATGTTTATTTCACTGAAAAAGAATTAACTTATTATTTTATGCTCTTAAATCTTGTTGCTAGGCAAACGTTCGAGGTATCTACCGTTGTATAGAGAATTTATTAGAAAACACCAACTGTTGAGTTTTTGCTAAGTTTTTTCAGGGAAATGGCCTTCCAATCAATGGTCACTTCCCGTCGTTCTGACAATAATTAATTTCATGCTAAATTACCGGTTCAAACACGCTAGTACCAGTTTTATTTTATACTACATTGATTTATTTAAATTTAAATATTTGAGTATTATTTTTTAAGTGTATATATTTACAAAGACAATGAATGTATACCGCGTTTAGCGGGGTAGGCAGAGACAGCCTCGTAAGACATTCGGATTCCCACTTTCCGCCGAATGCTGTAGGCATTTTGAGTGGTGGAACCCTACGCCGTGTTTTGCCTCGATGCCAGAACGAAGAAGGGAAAATATTAAATATCTATATTCCCTCGAATGGGGGTCGAATAGTCAACCTTTTGCGTTTACAGTCACACCTGCGCCACGATTGGCTTTCAATTTATCTGCTTCACGCTGTATTCCGCATACAACAGGGTAGGCAGAGGGAACCTAGTGTTAAGACACTCCCACCATCTGCTGAATTCTAGAGGCAATGCGTGTTTAGCGGCAGAACTCAACGCCACCCTTTGCCTCGACACCAACGTAAATCTATCAATAAGCTATCAATTTAGCTAAGTATAATAAGCTTATAAATTATAATTAGGTCACTAAATCATCATAATTAGTCTCTACATCTGCATCGGGGTGTCTCATATTAGATCAACTTGGTTTCGCCCACATGGTTCAACGACCTCTCTGATTTTATCGACTTAATCGGCTTCATCAACAAAAACTTCAATTAAACTTTGAAATGAGCGTTTGTTTGAGTTAAGAAGCATTAAACATGTTCCAAGGAGTACTTTACAATTCATTCGAAAATGCTTTTTGTGTTCGAATGATCTGATAAAATATTATTATTATTAATATTATCATCGTTTAAAAACCGCTTGTTATTTTACTCAGAATAATTCTATTTTTTAAGTCTGTCTGTGTGTCTGTGGCACTGTATCTCCTGAACTAATGAACCGATATGAGTGCGATTTTTTTTATCGAAAGCCTTGTTCATCGTGGTGGTTTTTAGGTATTTATTATGTAAGATATAGATAAGAGCTACAAGCACTTTGCCCGAATGAGGTAGTTATATTTTTCGTCGGGGGGTTTAATAAAGTTTTAAATTTTGCTAGTTCTACAATATGTTTTTAAATTGTTTTTGAAAATATCCTTTTAATTTTACCGATATTTGATAAAGCGAAATACTTTACGTCAACTTTAATATTCTAAGCTTATCATGTTTGCGTTTAGTGTTTGTTTAGGTTGGTGGACTAAGGATGAGGGTTTTAAAACTTGCTTATGCCGATATAAAAGAAATATACAAAATATTTAATATTAAATATGTATATTCATGTACGAGTATGTATAGATGCCATCATGGCGTACAAAGGTGTGACTAAATACATATTTAATATTATCACTTCCTCACTCTGGTGATGAGGCTAAGCGCGGGGTTTAGTTCCGACACTCAACACGCAATGCCTTCCGAATTCGGCCTAAACTGGGGAACGGAAGTGTCTTAACACTAGGTTTCCTCTGCCTACTCTGCTACGTATGGGATAGAGCATGAAGCAAAAACTTTCTTTATTTATATTTATGAGAAGTCAATAGAAGTAAAGGTTTTACCTATTACGTTAATGTAAACAATAATAAATATATATAGTAGAACTGCTTATTTAATCTTATAAACAATTTTATAATTAAACAACATCATCGATATCTAATTTTCACTCTCAATATAAATTGACAGTATACACCGTTTACCATAATATGTCATTAAATTATATAAATTTTAAACGCGAAAACACGTTTGTAGCCGTCGAAGCCTCCGGCGTAATAATGATTGCTTTATAAGGTACGACGTGTTCAGTGAGCGCCGGGCCGGATCCCGCGTGAATTATCACATGTCATTATCGGATATGTATTTTCTTGTTTGCGGCGGCAGTGCCTTTGAATTAAAGGTCCTTGTCGTCTGTATGCTTTTCTCTTTTTTTTTCCATGCTGTATCCCGCACACGGTATTGTAGGCAGAGAGAACTTAGTGTCAAGACACTCTCAAATTTTGGCCGTTACGTATTGAGGGAAATATATCAACACTGCTTCAAGCCTCGATATCAGGGCGATAACATGAAAATATTAAATATTTCATTTTGAGTGGGGATCGAACCCACCACCAGTCACGTTTACACTCTTGTGCCTCAACTGGCCTCTAAATAAATGTAGGTATGTTGGTATACTTCGTATTTACTCAAATAAAGTAATGGTAGGTTTTATACCGATTGCAGCAATTCTGTGAATTCGGTACCTAAGACTGGTGTAGACCGTTACGTAAATAGAAGATCAATAACTAAGCGAAACAAGTATTTATAGAAATAGTGTTCGACTATTAATTTTGTTAAATATTACCTACGTAGGGCGTACTGGTAAACGCTACAGATTCGATTCCCATACGAGTAAATATTTTGATTACTTCGCTTAATAACAAGGCAAATCGCGGCGTTAAGTTCCGCCACTTAACACGCAATGCCTTTTGCAAGTCAAAAAAGAGCGAAACAGTGTCTTAATGGAAAAATAATCTCGTAATACTTGGTTCCCAGCTTCCCTTTGCCTTCCCAGATATGTGCGGGTTAGAGCGTGAAGCTAAAAAGAAATAAAATAACAAAAAAACGACTATATTACTTTCTGGAAGTCGATATTAAAAAAAACTTATAAAAGTTTAACGCCACAAGCTTAGAGCGGTGCAGTCTGTGCAGACAGACCTTAATCTGCTACCTCCATCACTTGTAAAATCGCATCATATACCCTTTGGTGCTCGAGGAATTTTATGTAAATTAAGTTTTTTACAGCCTTTTTTTTATTTTGTTTGGCATTCCTCACAGTCCCGTCGAGTTATTAAGCGGCTAATGAAATAACTTTTGCTTATGCGAAATCGCATTTTATTTTCAAATGCCACTTTTGTTAAACATAAATATTGAATTTTTATGTGTGCTACCTTTTTATAAAATTAAATAAATATTTTGATAATACGTATCGCGGAGTGATGTGCTTGGTTCGTAATCTTTTTTAAAATAAAATAAGAATAATCGGTTAAGTGCGAGTCGCATTTGACCTCCGAGGGTTCCTTACCAATTTAGGACTGTAAGTTAACAGGAAGGAAGTAGCTTACAAAAACTTAAAATAAACTACAAATATAAGTTTTTTTTAAATTATGCTGTTTTATACCTAGTTATCTAGTATATGCCAGCGTGACAGGAAAAATCTGACTATCGCAGTAACGAGATGGCCATCGCTAGTTTCGCGGAACTCTTAATTGTTAGTACGTACTACGTACTGGAATAACACTGTAATTGCTGTTATCTATTATTATCTTTACAATTAATACAAAAAACACTACTATACATATGTATGTCGACTACTATTTTAAATATATAATTACATAGAATATAACAATAGATTTGTTTTCAGAAATTTGCTTTTCAATTATAGAATAGTATGTTTATACCTATATGACTTCATTTCAAGTAATTCAGAGAAGAGGTACTTACTCCGAGGTTTATTAAACTAAGCATATATATTACATATATACACTATATCTACGTTTAAATAATAAAGCCTTTAAATCTAATATAAAATTATAATAGCTTCAACATAACATTAAATGCGTTTACAATAATTCATAAACTAAACTTGAAAATTCGATTGTTTTCTCAATTCGCTACTACATTATCAAGCACGCTTTCTAGAAAACAAGTTTCAAGAAGTGCCTGTTTAAAAAACCTAATTCTAGAGCAACTCATGCATGACTGACAAGAAGAATTTATACTCGTACTAGGGCTGCGTCAGTGGTGCATGCAATGGCGCTACTCCTGCGCCTGTGCCTTGTCGATATGACTCATTTGTTTTAGCTAAATATATTTAATAAAATGTGTTATTTATAGTATCTTATATTTATATATATAATTTTCTTTTGATTGGGCCAGTTGTGGCGCAGGGGCTCAAGCATATGTGGTAGTGGGTTGGATTCCCACTCGAGGAAATGATGTTTTTAATATGTTCATTCTTTCGCTCTAGCTTCAAGGCAAAGCGTGTCGTTGAGTTACTCCAGTCATCACGCAATGCCTCCAGAATTCGGCGTAAGTGGGGAGCGGAGTGCCTGATCACTACGCTCCCTCTGTCTACCCTGATTACATGCGGGATACAGCGGGAAGCTGAAAAAAGAGGAAAAAATATGTTATGAAATTTAACATATTTTAAAAAAATATTGTCGCTTTTGTCGATTGTACTATATTACGTGAAACATGGCTGTTTAAAAAATTTCCAAGGTAAGATTTCCTTTGTAAGCAAGCATTTTGAGTATGGCGTTATGTTTTAACTCTATTATCATTTTAAATGATAGTAGATGTTTATAATTTTTTCTTAACTTTTCTTTTAATTTTTAATTCAGTGACGAACTTAATCAAAGTCAATTTATGCAAAATGTAGCCTGAGGCACTGTTTACTTATCCTTTAGACAAAATGGAAGTGTTTTGATTTTGTTAGCATTATTCTTCGAGGTCCGTTTGTTTAGGACTCTTCTAGTTCCAAATTAATTATTCGTCGTTTTTGTAACTCGCGTCCTTGATTGCCAATTACTGTTGGCTTAATATAGATTATATTCTATCATTCTATTTACTTAATTAAATATTGTATTTTAAAAGAAGCTAAAGCTCTGAGGTCGTCATGGCGCAGGTATGTGAGTCTTACGCGATGATTGTGTGTTCGAGGACTCGAGAGAATTAATTATTTTATTTAATAATATTTTCATTTCTTCGCTCTGGCACCAAGGCATAATCCCGGCGTTGAATTCCCCCAATCAATACGCAATGCCTCGAAAAAATAAGCGGTAATTGGAGAACGGAGTGTTTTAACACTAGGTTTCCTCTGTCTACCCTGCTGTATAGTCTGAAAAGAAGCTTATGTCCCCAGGGGAAATATTAGAAATGTTTCTTTCGAAATTTGACTTGTAAAGTTAAGCAACCACCATTAAAAAAGTAGAAAACTTTCCACGGCCTTGAATCACAAAGAGAGACGTTTAGAAAACGAATCTGGAGTTACAAAGTTTTCGAAATAAATATTTGTCGGTAAATATTACTTTGCGGGCTGTTTTTCTCAAAACCTCGGATGTCTCAGACTGGGCAGGATTGGTTTTTATTATTTTATTGTGCTCGACTCGGCTAGGTCCATTTCTAAGAGCTTCTCTCTGCGTGTCAAGTGTCGCATGCAAAGCATACGTCCCTTTGAGAAAAATAATAAGCGTAAATGGACATGTACTGCCCTTAATGATTCGCTTTTGTAAAAGAAGTCTTAAAGATGTCTTGCTGTAGTTTTGAACTACTCTCAACTTATTTATATTAGAAATTAATTCTTTAAAAGCTGCAAAGTAAAATAAAATCTATAAAATAAACACGTGGCCGCCGTGGCGCAGAAGCACAACGAAGTATTTAAACACTAGGTTCCCTCTGCCTACCCTGCTATATACTGGATACAGTGGGAATATAAAAAAAAACAGTAAGCTCTTAGATCAAATAAACACTTTATTGCTTTATTTAATGAGCTTAAATAATTAAAATAATAGTTAATTTACCAATGAATATTCAGATGTTCCATCAAAACATTTAAGCATTGTCTCTATCTATAATATGTTGTACAATGCCCGTGTCACAGGATGTCATCAATCACGTGTCAGACGGCGTCAATTATGGAGGTGATACCAATTAATATTCAATCATCAGCTTTTATTACGTAAGTAGCTATGAAATATGTTAGTCTTGGGATTGAAGATCTTTTGAGTGGATAGAAAATATTATTATAAATGCACTATTTTATATAAGGAACCTGATTTTTTTATATCAATAAACTCAGAAGTAGGTTCCCTTTGGCTGTTCAGGGTAGGCAAAGGAAACTAAGTGTTAAGACATTCCGTTTCACACTATGAAATGCATACGATTACTTTGCTAATAAATACTACTATGGAATTAATAATGTCAATTACATATCTGTCGTCGCTACAGCTGTAATAAAAGGCTGAAATTACTAAAAATAAGTGCTGTACGTATAAACGTATCTTTTATATGTATTAACATTGAAAAATGACGAATAAACCCGAAAAAAAGATACACCGAAATATGGAAATCCACGAAAATAATTTGCAAATGGAATCCATCCTTCATTATACAGTACTCACAGCTTTGACGGCTCTCACAAAGCTGAATGGCGTCTTCACTTTTGAACGTGAGAGCGATTTCATGAACCCTTTGAGCTTGGCCCTTGACACAATTTGCGTGTCACACTACGTGACGAGGGTCCTGGTCCTGAGTGTTTGGGTTTGGGAACTCCATCGACTGGGGTCAGTCAGCTCTGTTGATTCTCTTCTCTTTATGTTGATAATGTAATTGATTGATAGATAAGTGATCTATATTTGTGTGTTTTCCAGTTTCTGGGGAAATTATTTATTTATGTGTATCTTAGTGTTGCTTAAGTTTTATAAATGTATAATTTTTAATAAAAAATCGTAAGAACAATTCAAATATATAAGAAACTAGCGGACGCGCGCAGCTTCGCTTGCTTATTTAGAAAAAAGAAATAATATGAAGTATGCAAGCTCCTAATGAAACGTGAATTTATTTCTCTTCATTCTTAGTATTTTATTAGGTATAAGCGAACCACTCGCGCCGCGTGTTTGAGCGTCACAATTATTTATTTACTTAATAAAATAATATTATCATTTTAAAGACTAAGCAAGTTTCTCGAAATAACAGTGAAAACTGAACTTAATACGGTTAAGCCAAATTTGAGATCAGTGTGAACAAACGCATAGACAAACAAACAAACCGACAAGCAGACAGAAAAAATATTTTTATCATTTTGGATTATATAATATTAATAAATGTCCTCAGCGCCGAATAGATTTTCTTATACCATTATACTCCACAGAGAGAGATCAGTTACAAGTTTCCTATATATATATATAGATTAGATCGATTCAAAGATAATAAATCAATAAAACAATGCATAATGTATGTAACGTATGTAACAAGCGTACTCGTAGCCATTTAAAATAGAAGTGAAGAAGTGGGCGTTTTGGATGCTCTATCCAAGCCGAAATATATTTGTGAATGGGTTTGCACGTGATTAAATGCTTATTTATTTAAGGAACAGACACCATGCCACTTCTTTCATATAATATACTATGGAAATATCATTAGGATTATTTAAAATTATAACTATTAAATGAGGCCAGTCGTAGCAACAGGATACAAGTGTGTGACTGTAAATACGACGAGGTTCGATTTCTACTCAAGCAAATGAAATAATTAAATATTTTTATGTATTTGCTCTTGTATCAAGGCAAAGCGCGGCGTTAAGTTCCACCACTCAGCACACAATGACTCCAGAATTCGATAGAAAATGGTAAACGGACTGTCTTACAACTAGGTTCCCTCTGCCTACCCTGTTGTGTGCAAGATAGGGCGTGGTGCAAAAAAAAAAATAACTTATTAATAATTAAACTTAATATTATCGTAGTAACATTATAATTGAAAATAAATACTTTATTCAGTTAAAAGCAGCGGAATCATTCCGCGACAGCTTCCACATCATTATAATATAATATATGGAATTTTAATGATTTTCTGGAATAATGATTTCACGTAAAACAGACATACCTACCGGCCTTTTGTTTCGCCGCACCGCACACACATACTATTTATCTTTGATTGCGATCTTTTGACTGCCGGTTCATGCACAATTTGCTTGGCACAGTGCGGCGATTTCTGTATTGCTCACTCGTAGATATGCACAGAATTTTAATGAGCTCTACTATAAACACTTTAGTTTATAGTCTTCAGCCTACTGTCTACTATAGATACTTTAGTCTATAGTCTTCGGTCTTCTGTCTACTATACATACATTAGTCTATAGTCGTCAGTCTTCTGTTTACTATAGATACTTTAGTCTATAGTCTTCAGTCTTCTGTCTACTATACATACATTAGTCTATAGTCGTCAGTCTTCTGTCTACTATAGATACTTTAGTCTATAGTCGTCAGTCTTCTGTCTACTATACATACATTAGTCTATAGTCGTCAGTCTTCTGTCTACTATAGATACTTTAGTCTATAGTCGTCAGTCTTCTGTCTACTATACATACATTAGTCTATAGTCGTCAGTCTTCTGTCTACTATAGATACTTTAGTCTATAGTCGTCAGTCTTCTGTCTACTATACATACATTAGTCTATAGTCGTCAGTCTTCTGTCTACTATAGAAACTTTAGTCTATAGTCGTCAGTCTTCTGTCTACTATACATACATTAGTCTATAGTCTTCAGTCTTCTGTCTACTATAGATACATTAGTCTATAGTCGTCAGTCTTCTGTCTACTATAGATACATTAGTCTATAGTCTTCAGTCTTCTGTCTACTACAGATACTTTACTCTGTAGACTTCAGTCTTCTGTCTACTACAGATATTTTACTCTGTAGATTTCAATCTTCTGTCAAATAGAGATACATTAGTCTATAGTGTTCAGTCTTCTGTCTACTATAGATACATTAGTCTATAGTCTTCGGTCTTCTGTCTGCTATAGATACATTAGTCTATAGTCTTCGGTCTTCTGTCTACTACAGATACTTTACTCTGTAGACTTCAGTCTCCTGTCTACTGTATGTACTTTAGTGGATTGAACCAAATGTTTGGAGACCTAATTAGGTAAGGCTATGTTCTAGTTTCTGTTCTCACATAATGCATCGAGGTTGCTCTTTTGATTTAGTAACTAGCTGCGATGTACGTATATAATAGCTGTTGGGCGACAAACAAAAATTGCAAGCTAGAATCTTGTATATGTACTCGTAATTGGGGCAATGGTTTCTTTTTAGTAATAAATATGAATTTTGAATTTGAATATGTTGCTTCTAAATGCGGGAAATGCGTGAAGAAGAGTGTATAAACAAACATATTTTTCATTTTTAATATGCATAATGAGAAAAGTTAAATACTCACTGACAGTATTTACTTTCGTAAGTAAAATTAATAATACACAAATGAATGCTAGAGTTAATGTGCCAGCGTAGCCCGGTAAAGAGGCAAATAAATTGGGTCTTGAGAAGTCAAGTGCTGAAATTAAATGCAGCTTTAAGTAGAATTATGACCATTGTTTCTTAAAGTTTTGTGTTTTTGTTCGTGTTATATAAGAGTTAGTAGAAGATATATATGTAGGAGTTTTTGGGCTAAGAGTAGATAAATTGGGAGAAGTAATTTCATACATCTCGTTACTAAGGTTAACTATTTGCGAATTACGGTAACTTCAACTGTCAACCACCTATTCCTGTCACTTTTCAGTTAAACATAGACAACACTTAACACTTCTCCAAACTATTTTCACAGACACTTATGAATACTTATCAGTTTTCACTTATTTGTCTTAACAATTAATACTGCAATAATCGCCGAGGTAATGCCGCTACGTTGTCTATATGACTGGGTTGGATTTGAGTCCAGAAACAACACATGTATTCATCAATTTCCGGTCCGTCTATTTCCAACTGAAAAACACCCGTATTCATGTTTCCGGTCCTTTCTGTTTCCGATTGAGAAATATCCATATTCATCAGTTTCCGGTCACATTTCTGGTTGTGCTACTAATTCATAGATGGCGACCCTGCGATGTTACTAAAAGTGAAACAGTTATGTCAACGCAACATATAGCTCCATATATGAATAACAATTATATTAACTTGCGAATTAACGAAAGATGTATATGTATATACTATACTTTCATAATTATATGAACATATCATACCTAAAACATAGTTTTTTTAAAATTTACCCAATTTGACTAAAGAATATTAATAAAGAATATTTTAGTGAAAATATTTGGGTTCTCCATGGGTTCTAACCTTTGAAATAAAGCGCTTAAAACGACGCCGCTTTGCAAATGGCAATACATAATTCATACACTGAATGTTCCTCGCCTCATTTTAGCGTCGAGCGAAATCAGTATTCCTTATTACGTGTTCCGAGCATTTATAACTGGGAGTGGAGGTAAGAAATACTGGCAGAAAAAAGGTCAGCAAAAAGAAGTTTCTTTAGATATGATTGTTTGTTATTTGCAATAACCAGTGCGCCATATACAGCACGGATCAAAAATATTAAAATTAAATATAGTTTTTATACGTTGAAATGAACTAGTCGAATAATTGTTAAATTTAATTTAATTGGCTTTGCTTCAGCTGCTGCATCAATAGGAGTTAGTTCTTTTTCAGGTTTATTTAGACTTTTTATAGATATAATTGGAAACTTGGTTTGTTCAATCTTTTTTGTAATAATTTTCATTAATGGACTAATATGTTAATAGATTTTCTATGTTTATTCGACTTATATACGAGTATTTACGCCATGGCTTAAGAAATCAAAAAAAACAATTCTTTTTACTATAAAAGAGAAGCTCTAAAACTTTACTAATCAATTACTATTGTTCGTACGCTAGTTGTGAGTTGTATTACGGCTTCTGCAGGATATTACGATCCAACGAAAGTACAACGAAATAAAAAATATTTATGAAAGATATTGACAACTTATATTGCTAAGGAAAGCAAACAATTTTATTTATTGAAGTATCTTCTATTTATTTCTGTTTCTTTCATCTTTATGGAAATATATGTGAAAAGACAGGAGAAAACACTGTAGACAAATAAAATAAAAATAAATAAATAAATCAACTTCACGCTGTATCCCGCACATAGCGGGGTAGGCCGAGGGAAGCTAGTATCAAAACACTCCTTACCCCAGTTTTTGCCGAATTCTGGAGACATTGCGTGATGAGTGGTGGAATTCAACGCCGTACTTCTTACCATAGCAGCACAGTGAGGATCGAAGCCACAACCCTTTCATTTGCGATCAAATATTGTTCCATTGCATCACGACGATAAATTTAATATACTTTATCAAATTTACAGCTACATATTTAATGAAATGAAACATTATTTCGCTGTAGCTGTACTTAGTAAGCACGTTATGAGTTTACTGTAAATAAATAACTGAAACTGTCAATTTTAAACCCGTTAACGTATTACTAGTAATAATATAGAGATTACAGTAAAAAGTGTTTTGTTGGAACCGTTGTGGAATTACTTATTAAATTATATTCTTTGGTTTCGTTTTTATGAAGGTTCCCTCTGCCCTACCCTACGTGAAATATACAGATTGAAGCTAAAAAAAGTGTAAAGCTGTGAAGTCAGTTGTTTTTAGGAGAATTCGTTTTCTTATACTATAAATGTTTTACCAAAATGAGTTCAGCCATATTAAAAGAATAGCTATGTTTTAATTCATGAAATATTTTCGTAACATATATATATATTTATATATGACACGAGTTTCATTTGTAAGTTTAGATAGTATTACAGTAAGGTGACTGTAAAATATAAATGGAAAGCCAAGGTAAGGTGGATATACGGCCGTTCCTAATTGCAAATCGATTCTTGCCATCTGCCGTCTTCCGGGCATGAATCTACCCTAAGCCGCGATTTATAACTTCGTATAATATTTTAGTTATATTAAACGTGATTGATGACTTTTGCATAAATACTATAGGCCAGTCGTGGTGCAGGGGTACAAGCGTTAGATCGTGGGGTCAATTCCAACTCGAGTAAGGGAAATATTTTATATATTTCATTTCTTCGCTCTGGTGTTGAGGCAAAGCGCGGCGTTAAGTCCCGCCAATCAATAGGCAAAGGCTCCAGAATTCGACAGAAAATGGGGACCGGAGCGTCTTATTACTGGGTTCCCTCTGCTCTTCAGGATATAGCGTGAAGCTATAGATAAATATTCACCACTCAATTAGATTTTTTTTTAATTCAGACGGAAAGCGGAGAACGAGTACGAATTAATCTCTCTACCTAATTTGCTGGTAAAAGGCTGAACCTGCTTTCTCATATTAAATGTATGATGTACCTACATACGAAACTTAATTAAAATAATCAATAAAAAGTTTATTATGTTCATTTTTGCAAACATAAAAGTCATCTACAATAGCCAATTTAAGAGTTTTACATATTTCTTTTTATATATTTATCTTTATTGATTGACATATTCGTAAAAGTTTTATATATTTCCTTTTATATATTTATTTTTATTCATTGAACATTCAGTATTATTCTATAGTGATTGCAAAATATTCTGGGTGCGACCGACCGCTCACTAGCTCCAAGTCGTTGCATGATTAGTTCTGGCTCTGTTAAAGATGCCAATGTTTTACAAGAGATGCTGCACGATATCCACTCATATGACACAAGAAATTAGATCTAAAATAGCTTGTTGAATGTGTATTTGATTCCCGAGACGTGAAAGGTATTCCCATTATATGAATTGAAATAGGCGGTTTGTTAGTATTGCTATGTTTACAGTTTGTCTTTTTCTTATCTTTTGAAAATTTATTATTCTGAGTTAATTAGTTTCAATTATGTTTTCCTTTTAAGATAAAATATGTAAATAGATTGAATGTATTATTAGAGTAAAAAGTAATAATTGCTGCACGTTGGTTACGCAATAGTAAAGTATTGCTGTAGGCGGTGGTTCTAGGTTGAAATACCAGATTGATTTTTCTATCAACTGTTTATACCCTAAAATAAGTAGAGAATGGAGAAATATCACTTTATGCTAGTAAATAAAAAAAATAATTATTAATAATTAAATCACCATTTAACAGACAGTTACAAATTTAAGAAAAAAAAAACAGCTTCACGCTGTATTTCACACACAGCAGGGTAGGCAGAGGGAACCTAGTGTTAAGACATTCCGTTCCCCACTTTCTGCTGAATTCTAGAGGCACTCCGTGTTGAGTGGCAGAACTCAACGCCGTGCTTTGCCTCGACACCAGAGCGAAGAAATGGAAATATAAACGTAAATAAATATTTCACTTCCTCGAGTGGGGATCGAACTCACTACCGTCGCGTTACAGTCACACCCTTGTACCGCTGTGCCATGACGGCCTCAACAAATTTAAGGAAAGCAAAAATTACTACTATATTGTCTTTGACTGATAAGCTATTAGCATAGCTAATTAAACTTTGAAATAAATTCGTCCACTCGGGCTGTTTGTTTTTAATTACACCCGCTTTGTGGAAACAGTCCAGAGCGTGCTCTGATTTAAATGTACTGGTTTAACATTATTTGTATAATTACAAGAGAATATCACGTTTAAATTGCCTTTAAACTGGAAGAAAATGGGTATTACTTTTAATTATATACAATTTTTTTTTTGGAAATTGATTACATTTAAAGTTAATTTAGGTAAGTTATATTTCTGGGTTCATAACAAAAGTTTATAACGAACCATATACAGGATGGAATTGTCAGCACCACTTTAAATGAAACCACAGTTTTAACTACTCTATAAAAAACTAATATAATTCAGAAAAAAAGTAATCCCAAAAATAAAAAAAGTTATTTTTTCAAACAAAATAAATAATAAAATTATCGTTTTAAAATAAAACGCCATTTGTAAAATATAACATAGGCACGCACACACTTACCTGTCAAAGCGGCAACGTCGTACACTTATGTGTGCGTCACACGAAATACAGGTATGGATAAAAATCGTGAAATGAAAAAAAAATCCTACGTCAAAACTGTTGAGGTACGTAGATTATTTTTTTTAGCTCTGGGTTTGAAATATTTTACCCTATATGCAGTTTCAGTAAAAGAAGCACTGCCTCTTCCATTCTGTATATTAACTTAAAAAATGAAAAAAATAATGTTATATTTAGAAAATTTAAAATCTAGCTAGGGCTAAAGAAATCTTTATATTTCAGAGATTATTTTTAAACACCGCCGTCTGCTCGTCTGAGGATGGGGGGCGATGGAGCTGAAAATCGCAAGGGTCCGAGTAACTTGATACATAATTGCAATTAATTTCAGTCAATCAAGAACAGACAGCTCTTATTCGTAATATGATTCTCACTTTAGTTAAGTATTTATGGTAGCTTTCTTACTGTTACTATATGTGGTTAATAGAAATTTAATATGTTAATATATAGAAATGTACTAAATAATATGAATTCGATGCTTATTAAAAAAAGTCAAATTCGAGCTGAATTCGCCCATCGTGGGTTCCGTACCAATTTCAGGGTAGTCAAGGGGAAGTACAACTTATAAAAATTAACAAACTTAAACTTGTATATGGCATAATATACTTACGTGTATTTTTCAATCATTTTATATGAACGGATATAAAAATTTAAGTATGTAATAATTTTTTTCTATTAAATTTTTTACTCGATTTGTTTTGTAAGTTGTTACTTCGTGCCAAATTTCATAACTGTAGGTCCACGTGAAGTGATGTAGTCTCATTTTTATAAAGTTTAAAGTAACTAATGAATTATGCGGCAATAAATGACCTTATTTATACGTTTGTGAGTGTGCTTCGAAATAGGACAATTCACCCGCAGAGACAATTAAAATAAAACGATAGGCAACTGGAAAGATAGTTCAAGAGAAGAAGATATAAAATAATATTCTATAGTGTGCTAAATTAATACCTCCAGCTGGGGCGCAGTGCACATTTTGGCGGGCTGCATGCATTGCAGTCGTGGCCTTTCAATTTGCAGGTCAAGCGTACTTTGTACTGCAGAACAGTTTCTTTTTGTTTTATTTTAAATCTGCAACTCTAACGAAGCAAGGTCTTGTTACACGCGACTCAAAGTGCAGCCGTCGTTTGGACTAGAGCGGGCTATTGTTTTATGTAAATAAACATATTACAGAAGTGACCAGTCAGGAATGAGGCCAGTCGTGACTGTTAACGCGATTGGTTGTGGGTTCGATCCCCACTCGAGGAAATGAGGTATTTACTTTAATTTATATTTCCATTTACTCGCTCTGGTCTCGAGGCTAAGCGCGGCGTTGAGCTCCGCGTTTCAACACGCAAACCAGAATTCGGCGAAAAATTCATTTATTTCTTTTATTTTTACAGGAGTGTTTGGTATTCAAATTATTGAGGAATCTAATGGGATTCCCAAAGTATAAGTTTATAAATTTCTGTTTGCTCTGGATGCGCATACGGTGTAAGTATTGTGACCATTCTTTTTTCGGTTCAAAACGGGACGACAGGTGTTTTTTTTAATTGATTAATTAGCAATTATAATATTTTTTTAATTATTGTATTAAAAAGTTACATTTCACTATAGTTTTTTTTTTGGTGTTTTAGTTATTTTACTGAATCCAATAATCGACTTTGCGAATTCGACCGACGAAATTATCGTGCCATTTAAAAAAACGGGACATTTTTACATCCCGTTCCCGTCTCTCCGTCGGGATACACACGCAAAACGGGACGGTCCCGTTCAAAACGGGACGTCTGGTCACGTCAGGCATAAGTCACATACAGCGACGCTGCGGGCGCGGCGCAGGATGCATTGTCTTATAGCGAATATATTAGTGTGCATTCTCACGCACGAAACCCGTTTCTCGTCAGTTCGTGTTCTTGTTGCTCCTCTGCTAATACCTTTGTGTCTCTTAACGGACTTTTTTGCGGAAAGTTCGATCATCGAAAAGGAACGCCGACTTGTATTGGATGAGTTGGACCGCGGCGTTCAGTTTCGGTTTGCCTGTCTGGTAATATTTGTAAAAAGACAACGATTGTATCGTTTTTTTATTATTTTGGATAGTATAGAATTTGAGATTGCTAAATAAAATACTAAAGAAATGTTTAATTTAAAGGATTTTTATGTATTTTATCAGCTTCACACGCATATAGGTTAGGCAGAGAGAATCTAGTGTTAACACACTCTGTTGCCCATTTTCCGAAGAATTTTTCGAGGCTATTGCCTCGGTGCTAGAGCGAAAAAATAAAATATTAGTAAATTCAATTCATTCCCACGAATGGGATCGAATCCGGAACCGTCCCGTTACAGTTCGCTTGTGGCTGTGTAACGTAAATAAACTAAACCGTAAATAATTAAAATTATTCTTTTACAAAATGATTGATTAATTTATTTAAAATTCTTAGCAACTTTATTTAAAAGCACATAATCCTAAGCCCAAGTTATTACTTGCAATGTTTAAACAAGTGCAACGTTCTTAAAATAAGTAGCGGAGTAACGACACGACTTCACGAGGGTGTTGCAAATTGCAACAAAATTAGACATTTTCTTGAGACATTTAGCTGTCCGCCATATTAAATGAGACTTAAAAATAATTAATATAGAGTAAAGGTTTGCTGTGGAATATATCGAATTGAAGGTATTTCTACTATCAAAGTTTGTGTATGGCGGGTGGTATCAATCGGGGGAATGAATTATTAATTTATTTACATTTTGATTCCTTCACCCTGCCACTAAGGCTCAACATTGACTTCCACCACTCAACACACGTTGCCTCGAAAAATTTAATGGAAAGTGGGGAATGAAGTGTCTAAACACTAGATTCCCTCCTGCTATATGCGAGATATAGCGTGAAGCGTGATTTTATTTGATTTAGAACTTAATCCAAATTGTTAGTTATACTTGTGGTAGTCTATTTATTTCAGTTAGACTTCCTACGTTCCTAGAATATATCCAATTTCTACACTACACAAACGTTACTTTGACCGCATACCGGATATATAGCACTGCGTAACGTAAAGGATTTGCCATGCATCTCTGTCGTACTGCATTTGCTGGTCCTGCAAACAATGCCCGTCAATTAAGCTAAATGTTATTTATTTTGTTGTTTTTAATATTTTTATGAATTTTGTTGAAAATTTTGTTTTTAGCTTCACAATGTATCCCGCATTTAGCACAAGGTAGGCAGAGGGAACCTGGGATAATCAACGGATGAGGAACGCCGCATTGATACTTCCTTTTCCCTGTTTCTGCCAATTTTTTGAGGTATTGCGTGTTAAGTGGAATTCAATGTATTCAATTACGAAAGTTTCCTAATAAAACTAAAACTAAAACTTGTAAGATTATTTATTCATAATATAGTAAGTAATTCTATAACCACTATATATTTTCCGTTCATTTTGGTTAACGTTGGGTCTAATTTTAATTTACCAGGGGAGTTAAATATTCTCTCAAATCCACAACCTTTGTCAGTCCAGTTAATTCCAAACGTATCTCGACAATTTAATCTTATAATGTCTTTCTTTTGTTTTTTTACGTATGTTTCTACATAATTTTTAAATAATAATTGTATATAACAACACTATATTATTTTGTTTCAGGTACTTATTGAATGAAGCCGGTCACCGTGTTCTACAATGGACTCAACTCACATGAAATCTTCCTTGATTTTCATTTTCTCATTTTTCACTTATTAAATTATATAAAGCTTCTTTGCAACATTAATTAAAAGCTTAAAAATCTATACCTATATTATAAATTCGAAAGTAACTCTGTCAGTCTGTCTGTCTGTCTGTCTTTTACGCAATCAGGGCCAAAACCGCTAATTTAATTGTGATAAAATACTCATATAAAGATACTTGAGGGTCTCGAGATTAACATAGGATACTTTTTTTTTCATATGTTTAATATTTTCAATATATACGAATATATTAAAATACTTATTAATTTGACATGCAATTTATTCCGCCATGTTAATAACAACCGTCACTATGCGACCGTTGCTAAGCAACGATTTGCAAAGTTTATTATTAGAAAACGTCACGCAAAATGAGCTTGCTTAACGCATCTCTCTATTGAAAATAATTTCATAAATATTCGTATAGCTCAAGCGGGCGTAGCCGCGTTTGGGTCCACTAGTTATCATATATAATTAAACTTAAAATATTTCTACCATAACATAAGAGTTGCCAGTACTGAAATTGACACGTACATTAGAACAAATAGTATATGTTCAGCAATTAAATCGATACATCGAATTACGTATACAGCATTAATGTCGACTCGGTGAAAATTGCCCACAATTTATTTAGAACGTTACGTTAGTATATCGATTATTAGCATTTATAAATACAGATACAATATTGTAAAATATGTTTTTATGTTTTTCTTAATATACACTTAATTTTGCGTGGAATTCAGACATAGTTAATTGGACAAACATTATTTTGAACTTCAAAGTAATCAAAAATTAAATATGGATATTCATTTATGAGACTATGTCCTTTATTTCTATGGTTATTTGTAAGTTCTTACTTCGTGCCAAATTTCATAAATCCAGGTCCACGGGAAGTATTCTGTAGGTTTTGACTATGCGGCAAATTCCATACAAAATCCAGCAAAATCATAAAGCTTGTTTTTTCTGTGCCCATAAACCTAAATATTTCATATTAATTTCATAGAGTTATCTCCACACAATCTCAAGATAAATGGTCTTGACAGACAGACAGACGGACAACAAAGTAATCCTATAAGGGTTCCGTTTTTACCTTTCGAGGTACGGAACCCAAAAAAAATTAAAAAGTAAATACTAAAGCTTAGCATAACAATATACAGTTGTAATAAAGCTATTAATATACTTAAGTAGTACTTGTACACTCTTCTCAGTGGGAGATCGTCATGTTACAGACATTTACTCACTTTATATGGTTAGTACCTTTTTAGCAGAGCTCCTGCTGAGTTTTTCGCACTACATGTGAAATAATTACTGGCAAAAATAACTTTTTATATTATGTCGAATACAGAAATGAATGTTAAATTATAATAAGGATTGCATCTTTTTTAAATTCTATATCTAGAATAGATCCAAAATAATAAGTCGTCTAAATAAAATAAGTTATTTAAGTTATAACTGAACAAACTAATAGAAAAATTTCTCTTCTACTGTTATTTTAACAATTTGGATATAATTTTTATTTGTAGATATTATCTAATGATAGTATAATTAACTTTAATTTAAGTATAGAAAATATGTATTTGGTTAAAATAATAAAAAAACAAGGTTTTTTTATATGTTATTTATTTAAATTTCAATTAAAAATAACGTCCTTTTAATTTTTATTCAAATTATTTAAAATACGATAAAGATTAAAAAATATTAACAAAACCGCTAACGTCTAAGGCTGAAATGATTTATTACAGTTTAAAAGCAAAACGGCTGTTGCCCAAGCTTACATGAATAATAGGATAGCGAAGCGCCGACCGATCGATTGTGCCTCTATACGAAACTATTTTACATATTTTTGTATCCTAATATAACTTCTTTAGACATTTTTTGTTATTGTCATTTAAAATATAAGCTTTCAGAGTATATATGGACCTCCTAAAGTGAGTTTTTCGTAGGACAGTGTTATAGCGTTTAAATATAAGCGCAATCATTATTTCTTTTCCTTTTTTCGATCTGGTAGTTAAGTTTTTCCTCTAAATATCTCAAAGATTCGTCGGAATAACCTGACATTAGGTTCACTCTGCTTAATATATTATATACTTAAAAGCATAAACTTAAAAGAAGATAATATTGTTGGAAATCAGAAGTGGTTATCGTTTTTTAATAACAAAATAAAAACACATATGACCTACTCGTATATGTTTCTAAATAATTCAGAGAGAGATTCTACGTAATAGCAATAAGCGATATGTATCACATAACAATACTTCATGAGAGTATCCTTCCAATAAGAGCTGTTGTCTACATGCAACTGCCATAATTCACACAATCTCGTTGCTTTTATTGTATATTTCACCTACAAATACCCTCTTTCACTCTGGTTTGCTAACAATATAATAAGCAAATTGACGACCACGCGCTTTAGCTCGAACTAGGTTTCGGATTTGAATCCCACTGGAAATAAACATTTATTTTTGACCGATGATTTCTTTTATATATTCTATAGATTTAGAAATTACGCAAAATATATGTTTAATAAAATTAAAAATTTAATAAACAATTTAATGGTATCTTTATTAATAAAAGCTCCAGGCATTTAGATTTTTTGAGGCNATAAAGCTTGTTTTTTCTGTGCCCATAAACCTAAATATTTCATATTAATTTCATAGAGTTATCTCCACACAATCTCAAGATAAATGGTCTTGACAGACAGACAGACGGACAACAAAGTAATCCTATAAGGGTTCCGTTTTTACCTTTCGAGGTACGGAACCCAAAAAAAATTAAAAAGTAAATACTAAAGCTTAGCATAACAATATACAGTTGTAATAAAGCTATTAATATACTTAAGTAGTACTTGTACACTCTTCTCAGTGGGAGATCGTCATGTTACAGACATTTACTCACTTTATATGGTTAGTACCTTTTTAGCAGAGCTCCTGCTGAGTTTTTCGCACTACATGTGAAATAATTACTGGTAAAAATAACTTTTTGTATTATGTAGAATGTTAAAGAATGAATGCGATGAATGTAAAATTATTAAAAGTACCTAAGGTTTGCATCTAGAATAGATCCAAAATAATAAGTCGTCTAAATAAAATAAGTAATTTAAGTTATAACTGAAAAAGTTAGTAGAAATATTACTCTTCTACTGTTATTTTAATAATTTGAATATAATTTTTAGTTGTAGATATTATCTAATGATAGTATAATTAACTTTAAATAAGCAAATGGAGTTATTTAATAAGAAAGGCATAGTACAATATCTTTAGGCATCAATCAAGTATAGAAAATATGTATTTGTTTAAAATATTAAAATGTTATTTATTTAAATTTCAATTAAAAATAACGTCCTTTTAATTTTTATTCAAATTATTTAAAATACAATAAAGATTAAAAAATATTTACAAAACCGCTAACGTCTAAGGCTGAAATGATTTATTACAGTTTAAAAGCAAAACAGCTATGGCTCAAGCTTACATGAATAATAGGATAGCGAAGCGCCGACCGATCGATTGTGCCTCTATACGAAACTGTTTTACATATTTTTGTATCCTAATATAACTTCTTTAGACATTTTTGTTATTGTCATTTAAAATATAAGCTTTCAGAGTATATATGGACCTCTTAAAGTGAGGTTTTCATGGGACAGTGCTATGGCGTTTGAATATAAGAGCAACCGTTTCTTTTCCTTTATTTAAAAACAATACTTCATGAGAGTATCCTTCCAATAAGAGATGTTGTCTACATGCAACTGCCACAATTGACACAATTTCGTTGCTTTTATTATACAATGAGAAACACTTTTCACTTACAAATACCCTCTTTTACTCTAGTTTGCTAACAATATAATAAGAAAAGGCGACAGTTTCTGGATTCGATTGTCACTCGAAGAAATAAAATATTTAATATTATCACTTTCGTTCTGGCAACAAGGCAAATCGCGGCGTTGAATTCCACTACTCAACACGTAATGCCTCTAGTGTGGGGAAAGTAAGTACCTCAATGGGAACCGAGTCTCTCAACATTAGGTTCCCAGATTCCCTCTTCCTTGATTGATTGATATTAGATTGCAATATTACATTTCATACTTAACTTTATATAAATTATATTTATAATCGTGTTTAATATATAAATAACGTATTATGAATAAAATATAAACAGGTTATAATTTAACAGTTCAGTTACAGCGTGGGCGTACAAACCGATGCCATTAATAATAATATCAATAAAAAAAGTTATTTAATTTGATGCAGTTCCTGTTATTTTTTAGTTTTTATAATGATTCTATAACGGTTTGTATACTGTTATAGTTTCTAAGTTAATTGGATTCTCATTTTATTGCTTACTAAAAGGTTTATAATTAAATCACTTCTATATGTTTTTCTTTAGCTGTACTCCCGCAGAGGCAGAGCAAGGTAGGCAGAGGGAACCTAGTGATAAGATACTCCGTCCCCACTTTATCGGATTCTGGAGTGGGGTAATGGAAGTAAAATCAAAGCGAGAAAATGAAAATACTTATACAGTAAATATTTAATTTTGTCGAGTGAAAAATCGAACTCACTACCTGTAACATTTACAGTCACACGCATGTACCTCTGTACCACTACAGGCTTTACCTTATTATTATAAAATATATTATTATATTTTGTGAATCTCCTACATGCACCTATTTTGACCTTAAATCCCACTAAATTCTCTTTGCCTCGTGCCTACTTTGCAATATAAGGAATATGTAAGGAATATAAAAAATAGCGTTTACTTTGTCAGTTCTTCGAAAGTAGAAGTAGTTTTTCAAAGATTATAATTTTTCATCTGTGAGTTTAATATCTAACAATAATAACCTTAAAATGTTATTATGTTAAATCATCCTATTTCTGCAAAAGTCCATATAACAAAAAAGCTTTTTCATTTTGATAGATGTCATATAAAATCAGTAGTAATGTTGAATAATGGATATCCCGAACCCAACCCTATTTTATACATTTAGGAGAGTTTCCGTACAAGCTTATTCGAAGGCGTTAAAAGGAATTGATGACATAGCACTTTCTATATTGATGTTATATTAAAGTTATCATTCGGAAATAAATAGCTACTTAGAAATAGCGTTATATTAGAAAAAAAGAAAGAAAAGTTTAAAGAATAAAAATCAGCTTCACGCTGTATCCCGCACACAGCAGAGTAGGCAGAGGCAATTTAGTAGTTCCCCACTTTCGGACGAATTTTTCGTGGTTTTTCATTTAGTGGCGAAACTCACCTTGGTGTCAGAGCGAAGAAAATGAAAATATAAATAAACTAGCGGACGCGCGCAGCTTCGCATTCTTATTTAGGGGTGCATTCTAATAAACTACGAAACATATGTTCAATGAAATATTTTGAAGAGTCTAAATTTCAAATTTTATAAAAATCGGTGGCGATTTAAAAATTTTTCCATACAAACTTTCAACCCCTTATTTGCACCCTTAGGGGAAGAATTCTAGAAAACAATGAATCACGTATTCAATTAAATACTTTTAAATTTCTAAATTTCAAATGTTATAAAAATCGGTGCCGATTTAATTTTTTTTCCATACAACCTTTCAACCCCTATTTCACCCCTTTAGGGTTAAAATTTTTCAAAATCCCTTCTTAGTGGATGTCCAGATTACGAAAGTAAACATCTGTCCAAATT
>JAKRZM010001312.1:0-10159 GCA_036379175.1 Heliconius cydno galanthus | reverse complement strand
GTAAAATTATAATATGTAGCCAACATTTAGTACGAATAAAATATTCCTTGAATAAAGACAACGACACGCGTCAGCAGCGTCTTATTTCAGTGTATGTAAACATTTGTAAGCGTTATTTATTATTAATGGGTACTAAATATTATGAATGCATTAGATTTTTTTGCAATTAAATTTTATATTCAATAAATTGATTACCATTACATTCATAGGGACATACATACAAATTCTATTTAAATAGAAAATCGAAGATTTTTTATAATAGGAATAAAACTTAGATATTACAGAAGAAGAATGAAAGAAAGATTAATGCTGTGGAGATGCAATCTCGTCGTAAGATATGCGGAGTTTAGCTTAGAATCGTAATAGACCTTGGTTGACCTTCGAAAACACAGTATCAAAGATACTGGAGGAAAGTCACGTAAAAATCATGAGGAACTTCTGGAAGAAAGAAGAGAAGGCAAAAAGCGATAGGCAGCAGAGACCGTACCGTTTGGCGCTAACGTTTTCTCTAGCTACCCCGGAAAAAGGAAAAAAACTTATTAAAAATTTTACTATTTATGATACAATTTAATTATAAAATTAATTTAAATATACATTTAATTAAAGCTATGAATCTATGGAAGATCTTATTACCTACTTAATACATAATATCATAACAGAGCACGCTTATAAAAAAATAGCATTAGTTTGCACTTTGTTCGTGCATTAACACGCAATACCCCGAGCACGCGGCTCGGGTTGCGGACATATTGCCTCGTCAAAGGGATATATGATATACTTCAATAATAACTCTTTTGAAACCATCATCGCTGTGGGCTATATCATATTATGGCTGAAATAAAAGATTTGCTTTTATTTTAGCCCGCATGTTAAATATTTGTTAAAACTTTATTTGTCTTAAGTTTTTTTTAACTTTACTGACATGTTTTTCAGCTTCACGCTCTATCTCACATGTAGCGGGGTGGGCAGAGGGAACCTAGTGTTAAGATACTCCGCTCCCCATTTTCTCCCGATTTCCCGAAGAATTAAGTATTTCTTTTCTTCGAGAGGAAATTGAACTATATAATATTAATAATAATTCTTATTTAACAAAAAGAAAATTATTCAAATTACAAATTGAACGTTTCACTCTAAATTTTATGTAAATTTCCAAAGTGAATGTACGTACGTACTTGTAAATGTTGTCCCAAAACTACGGAACGAAATCTGCGTTGCTAATGAAAGACGGGGCTACAGCGAGCCCTTACCCGAACCAGCGCTAATGCCTCCAAATGACCTCTTGACATAAAACTAGCTATTTCATGAAATAAGGAATATAGCTACTTTAAAACATCATTATCATTAAAAAACGTATATTTTTTTTCTTACAAATTAAATTTAAATTTTTCCAAAGCGCGGCGTTGAGTTTCGCCACTCAACACGCAATACTTCCAGAATTAGGCGGAAAGTGGGGATCGGGGTGTGTTAACACTAGGTTTTTTTTGCCTACCGTACTATGTGAGGAATACAGCGTGAGGCTGATTTATTTTGTTTTTTTATTTAAAATACTATACAGGCTCTATTATAGCTTGATCGAATATCTCTTAAAATATTTACTTTTATCAAAATCTTGTAAAATATTTGTTTCATATATTTCTTATATAACTTGATGGAATGTTAAATGGTATCTATCATTTATACTTTATTTATCATATGGGCGCTAGTATATCTCTTTGTTTATTAAATAATTTAATTATGCATAACATGTTTATAAAATGAATATTATTAATTTCCGATTGATAGCGCTTACAGAATAATTTAATCTAAGTGTAATAGATATTAAATATATTAATATATAAACATTTATATTGTAAAAAGAGATAAACAGACATCATAGCATCCGCATGTGCAATTGCAACAGAGAATAATATTGTTAATGAATAATAAATAATAAAATAGTTATTATTATGCGGATGACTTCTGATGAAAAAAAGGTTCCCAGGTTCCCTATGCCTACAGCGTGGAGCTAAAAAAACATATAAAAGTTAACAACGGAATTATAAAATACTTAAGCACTTCTAGAGTTGTGTAGAAGCTTAGTCACTATAATATTAAAACGCCTTTTAAGTACAATTATGGCACGTTTGACTTTTAAACTTTGGCCTTCAAGGACGGAAATGCAGTGCTGCATTGTTGACCTTATGTTAAACTATTTGAAACAATGCCAACTTACCTTGTGAGTATTTTCGCTTTGGTAGTTCATTCGATATTAAATTTCTGTGCATTCAATGCTTGTTATAAATTTAAAAATAAAAGCCTAATTAAGAGAATAAGTGTATTTTTTTAACAATGTTACTTCATGAGGCCCTCGGCACAAAGATGTGATTGTAACGCGACGGTTGTCGGTTCGATCCCCGCTCGAGGAAGTGGAATATCTACTTTTATATTTCCATTTCTTCGTTCTGGTGTCGAGGCAACATAACTCAACACGCAATGCCATCAGAATTCGGCAGAAAGGGGGGAGCGGTGTTTTTTAACGGGTTAACTGGGTTCCCTCTGCCTTCCCTGCTGTGTGCGGGATACAGCGTGAAGCTGATTTGCTTTTGGATTTATTGCTACTTATGATAAAAAATGCTCCTACATATATGGAAAGAAATGCCATTTTCCTTGACTTTTGGCACACTAAAGTGTGTTAATAATTAGCACCTTATATAGCTTTTTTAGCTTCGGCTGCCCCGACCCGCATATAGTACCTACTTAAGGTATGCAGATCAATCAATTTCGTATTAAAACATTTCAATCCTTGCCGCCGGGCCTGTTCTCTAACCAGAAAAAAATCATTCCCCTGAGTGGGAATCGAACCCACAACCGTCACGTTTAAATGTTTAAATGTTAGCACTGCGCCACCACGGTCTCTACGTACACAACGAACATAGATATCGTAAATAAATAAAATAAATCAGTTTCACGTTATATCCCGCACACAGCAGGTTAGGCAGAGGGAACCTAGTGTTAAGACACTCCGTTCCCCACTCTCTCCCGAATTCTGGAGGCATTGCGTGTTTAGTGGCAGTACTCAACGCCGCGCTTTGCCTCTACACCAGAGCGAAGAAATGGAAATATAAACGTAAATAAATATGTCACTTCCTCGAGTGGGGATCGAACCCACAACCGTCGTGTAAAACAAATCTAAAACTCCATATCAAAACCTAGTATTTAACTAAAGTGAAAGACGCGACTCCAAGTAAAGTACGCGAAGTGTAAAACGAGTAAGGTGCAATTTGCAGCCTGCAACTAACTACTAACAATAAATAAATTAACACCGCGTCAGCTCGAGCTACGCTTCGCCCGCTCTCTGTGTCTACATTCTCTGTATACTGTACTGTAGTGATTACAAATATTTACCTGTAACTCCAACTATTTTACCTTTACGATGGTAAATTTTACCTTACGGTGTTCTAAAACAACTTGGTTGATAATGTATTGAAAGTTAGGTAAGGTACTGAAATAGTGTGTGTGTTTTCGTATATAAATTGTTATATGGATGTTAAACGTTATTTTTAATAATATTTTTACTATATATCTTTGGATATAATGTAGATATATGAGATTTTTTTTACTGGGGACGTGTGCGTTGATAAATGTAATAAAGCAATAATTTTTATTTTTTTTGTTTGTTTGTATGTGCGTTTGTTCTCAGAATCGGCTAAACCGATTTAAGTGCAGTTGTCAATATTATATTTTGGCAAACTTCCCTTAAGATTTAATGTTTAAAATTATAATATTATTCAAATTTTACACGAAAGTAATTCGATAAGTAATAAATTTGGTATTTTTAGACGGGTCGCTAATAAATATATTTAACTAACATTTGTAACAGTATATAAGTTTAATAGTAAATCTTTCATTATATNTCATATTCACATTTTTACTATAAACTCATAATGAATACTACCGCTAACAAAAGTTTGTATGAAACTTCGTTACTACAAATGCTAGGAGTCTTAAATTTTGCATAGACGTCACTAGGACGTAGTCATGGAGACAGAAATTAATAATAACATAGTTCACGCGGGAGAAACCGCGGGCGGGCCGCTAGTAATAAGATATATACAAATAATTGTATTAAAAATCGACGAAGGCTTCGTGATTTGATTAAGATGTCTGTGGCTATAGACGATGGCTGGTGGTTCGAATTTTACTGGAGAAAATTTAATGTTGTTATTTTGAAATATGGTTAAACAAATTTTACATTTTGGCCGACACCCAGAAACAATGTTTTTATGTGGGCGGAAAGGGAAGAGGGTGTGATTTACAATCTACATGTCTACCTCGTAAAATACGAGAAATACGGAAATTTGCAAAATTTGGTACCTAAAGAATTTTATTGTGCAATTACGGATAAATCATCATTATTATTCTTTAAGGAATAATCTGTGGAAATAATGTTTGAAAGACATTTTTTCGAGAAAGGCTAGGCTAGGCTATATTACGTTACTAGTTGCTTAGAATACTTAGGGTGTTCAGGATTTATATATAGCTCTTAGCCATTTCCTTTTGATGACAAAGGCGAGGCCACAGGTAAAAAATCGATTATATCGATTTACCATTATCCTCTACAATTTTTTTCAATATTACTAGTTGGCGTCCACAACAACACACGCGCCAGTAATCTTAGCCAACAGAAGTTTCCTTGCCGATACCCTTCAGAGATGAAACATGAAAGCCGAATATTTCCTATGCGCAATGGATGCAGATAGCCGCCGTTCAAATTGGGGTCGCCATGAAAATCCGCATTCATATATCACACATCCGCATTCAGCTCGCGCCAATGATTTAAGCCCGTGTAATTATTATTTGTTAATCGCGATCGTACAGTTTGTGCTTACCCGTTTGATTGTTTTGGGAAATGATGATGTATTTGCTGGAGGATTGCCTTGTTTTCTTTAGTCAGGGAGTTTGGGATTTAACCTATTTTTTTGATTTTAAATGTGAAACATGACTGAGCTGAAATGTTTATATAATAGTACTTAATTTAATTGATTTTAAGTATTTTTTTTTTAATTGAGGCCAGTCGTGCCTCAGGGGTACTGGTTGTGGGTTTGATCCCCACATGTTTCATTTCTTTGCCCTGGTGACGAGGCAAAGCGTGGTGTTGAGTTCTGCTATTCAACATGGGGAGACATAGTGTCTTAAAACTAGGTTCCCTCTGCCTATTTATTTATTTCGATTTGATTTTTTTATGTGGCAACGAATATACAATATATTTTTTCTATATATACATAAGTTAACTATATTTTTTACCTTGTAATTCGTATATTGCATATTTATTTTAAACTAATTTAGAACTACATATTAGGCTGAAAGTTTTAATTGAACCGTCGTTTTAATGTTGATGTTATTTAAGAGTAGTTCAAAATAGTTCGTGTTTAGGTAAACAGAGTTAACGTTTATAGTGAATTAAATGAAGTGCCACAAGCCGTAACTCTAACCGTAAAGCATGGCTGGTATATAAGTCCGTGTATTTCTAAATATAATATATTTTATGTATTAACATGAGTTTTAATTAAATTTAGATTCACTTTTATAGGGATTTATTGAGGAAGTCGTGGTCCAGTGGGACAACGTCTGAAATTTAACGATGGTCGTGGGTTCGATCCCCACTCGGGAAAAACATTTTGTTCCAAGTATTTTTATTTCTCCGTTTAAGTATATAAAACGCAGAGTTGAAATTGAAGTGCCCTAACACTATATTGCCTTTGCCTTCATGGAGAAAATGTGAGCTATATTTATTTTTTAAATAATGTCAATTATTTTATTATCTTGTGAAATCTTCTAAAGTAAAAACATACCAGTGACGGGTAATTATATGCAGATAATTATATAGGTACGTCAATAAAAAGGAAATAATATTAATTATGAATAAATGCATATTGTACTTGTTTAATAAGTTTATTTGTATAATTTCCTTGTGACGTAGAAATAATAACACAACTTATTTATTTCTAACTTATATTAAAATAATTTATGTTTTAAACATGTGTGTGCATTAAAAATTTAAAATATAAAAGTGCAAATCAGATGTATTCCTCTTATAAAGCAGAGTAGATATTTCCTCCGCCGAATATTAAGAGACATTACATGTAGATTTGCGGAACTCAACCGCGTGACAAAATGAAAATATTAAATAATCACTCATTTCCTCGAGTGGGATTCCGGATTCGGGCCAGCAACCATCGCATTTATAATCACACATTTCTGCCACTGCGCTACGACGGTCTCAAGCCAATATTATAAATATAAATACAAAATACTAATATATTTTTAGCTAATTGGCATGTTTATTAACAGTGTACTATAAAGGGATTTGTTATTGAATGAATCATATGAGTAAGTTACATACAAAATGTACCAAGACTTTAAACATTAACTGTTAATTGTAATTGGAATTTAAAATTTGCTTACCATTTCTAATTATTATTTAATGAAAATTAGAATCTTATAATCTATTATAACTCCTTTGGATAATACATTATGTATTTAAAAGGATATGAGCATAAGGATTCTGTTTTCTATTGCAGTCGATTCCTACCGATGGATCGATATCCCGCACACAGGCAGAGGGACAGAGCCAGTGTTAAACGCTCCGTTCCCTATTTTCCGCTTCTTTCTGGAGCCATTCCGTGGAACTCAACGCCGCGCTTTGCCTTGACACCAATCAAATGAAAAAAAATGTTTCATTTTCTCGAGTGCGAATTGAATCCAAAGCCTGTCGCCTGTCGCGTTTACAATCACACTGTACCCCTGCGCCATGACTAGCCTCTTACGCCTCTGGTTTATAGATAATAAAATAAAAATAATAAATTAAAGTGACAGTTTTAGTTTGTTAAATATTTTAGTGATTATCTAGAAACAGCAATAACATTGGAATAGACGATCAACACCATACTTATAGTTTTACGATTATTAAACGACCACACCGCACGTGGCTTTACTCTGCATTTTATTGGATATATACACCTATATAAAACTTATTATAGTGGGTTTTTACTACTTTGAAAACTTTTAAATAGATATCATCTTTATTCATTATTAAATCGATTATCATGGAACGACTACACATATCGATATTAACTCGAATGGAATATTTTTATTATGTTATCTGTTAAAATATTAATCTAAATATTTTACGTTTTAAATTAAATTTGATTCGTGTTTTTGATAAGCTTATTAAAAGAAAATGGTTCTTAAAGCTCCCATTTCAATCGTTCACTGGCAAACGACAAAGGGAGTTAGGTTGCTATGGCTGAATATATTTTCAATAAATTGATTTGGTATTTCTTTTTCATCAGTACAGTACGAGTATATAAAATAATCTTTTATTTATTTTTATATTAAATATTAAAGGTAATATTAATTTAAAAACACTAAAGAGTAAAGAGACTCAAAGATTTATTCAGCTGCCAATATAAATAGGCTTTTCATGATATTTTGTCAATTTTAAATAATATACTTGCTTAGTAACAGATAAATATTAGAAATGAATGCTTATTTTAAGCTATTTATTAACCTATTAATACTATAAGGCTTAACATACAAAATGTGGATTTTATTTAATATTCTAAACAACGCAAGTGAGTCATAGCGCAACGTAGAGTTCCACCACTCAACACGCAATGCCTCAGTGAAAAATGAGAAATAGATTGTCTTAACCCTAGGTACCCTCTGCCTACCCTACTGTGTGCNAGTGGGTTTTTACTACTTTGAAAACTTTTAAATAGATATCATCTTTATTCATTATTAAATCGATTATCATGGAACGACTACACATATCGATATTAACTCGAATGGAATATTTTTATTGTGTTATCTGTTAAAATATTAATCTAAATATTTTACGTTTTAAATTAAATTTGATTCGTGTTTTTGATAAGCTTATTAAAAGAAAATGGTTCTTAAAGCTCCCATTTCAATCGTAATCCTAAATTTACTGGTAAACGACAAAGGGAGTTAGGTTGCTATGGCTTAATATATTTTCAATAAATTGATTTGGTATTTCTTTTTCATCTGTACAGTACCAGTATATAAAACAATCTTTTATTTATTTTTGATTATTAGTATTTTTATATTAAATATTAAAGGTAATATTAATTTAAAAGCACTAAAGAGTAGAGACTCAAAGATTTATTCAGCTTTCAATATAAATCCTTTCATGAGATTTTGTCAATTTTAAATAATATACTTGCTTAGCAACAGCTAAACATTAGAAATGAGTGCTTATTTTAAGCTATTTATTAACCTATTAATACTATAAGGGAGACATCAAGCTTTCTAAATACAGTAATTTATTTTAATCACTGCGTTGGCGTAAAATAAAAAAAAAGCAAGCTCGAGTATTTGTCTCGATGTCGCTACATATGAATCACATTTCTGAATTAAGTTTTATTACCCATCTCTAGTTCTGTTAAAACCTACATAAGCACTCAATAAACGAATGGGTATGTCTATTTTATTGTTAACTAGATAAAATTAAGTTAAATCACTGTACTTTTATTGTTTCTGAACGTGTTGTTTATTTATAGGGTGAGATTTTTATTTCGAATAGTCGTAGCTATCTTCTTGTTTGTTTTTGATAATGTTTGATAAAATTTTATATAAAATACACGTATTTATAAAAAAAGGGGTCGCCTTGTTGCCAGAGCGAAAAAATTAAAATAATAATTCTTTCCTTCGAGTGGGGATCGAACCCACGACCGACCCGATCCGCGTTACTGTCACACCTTTGCACCCCTACTCTACGGCTCTACCTCTGTAGATACATGTAATAATAAGTATTTCTCATACATAATTCCTAATAATAGATTCTAGATAAGCTGCAAATATGTCATAAGAATGTATATACCACTTTTAACACGTATATACGAGTATAAATAACTCGTCTACCCGAGAAGGGTATCGAACCGGCACCGGTCTGTCTGCGGCAGCGACCTTGGCGCCGGCTGCCGGCTGACGAGACCTATCATGTCATTATTATAGCAGCTATTATTGTGAACGGTGGAGCATATTTGTTTTTACATGGCCATACGTGAAATGTTACATCTGTATGAGTTTGTATGTATATTGTATATGGTAGTAAGCGTTAATGTTTTTTTGTATATTTCTAAAGTTTTTTTTTTCTTCTAATAGGATATATTTAGAGTTTCGTGTCCCAAAAGAAAAACGGTACACTCATAGGATCACTTTGTTGTTTATAAACGTGTTTGTCCGATCGTCTGTGCAAGATTCGAGACATATTCAAGTCTACAATCCCTTGAAGTACAGAAAAAATATTTCATTCATTTATTTATTTATGCTGTACTTACTGCTTCTCGTTATTTGTCAAAAAGTAAAAATTTATTAGCTTTTTTTAAATAATTAGCTATTATTATTTAAAAAAAGAAAAAAATGTACATAATTATTACCTATCAAGAATTATAATATAAACATATTTTTTAGAATAAATTAATAATGAAATACACTATATATTGTAATTATCGTTTTTGTTAAGAATTAGATAAAATATTAATAAACTTTTTAATATCGTTATCTTTTAAAAATACGTGATAGAATTAAATGTTAATTAAATTTTATATCAATTACACATATCTTATCTGTGTTCATATTGTACGTTTAAAAATATGTGTGACTAAAGAGTTTCGTTAAGAAATAATTATATTTCTTAAATATAATAAAAGAAGGTTTAAAATGCAATGGAATTATTATAATTGAATTGATTTATAAAGCAATAGGTACTTGGCCTTGAACCAGGGCGGGCGTTCACATACGACGACAATGTGCCAAATCTCGTGGACCGTGGACTTTCGAGTGTAAATTAGATATATTTATGTAATCAGCAGTTTATATTGGCATGAGAAACAATGCCAACATTTTTTTGTGATTACTATTTTATTTCTATTAAAAAAATCTTATTTTCATACACAAAATACATGATAAGTAAAAATTTCAAAGAAATATAAATTTTCATATTTATAATTTAAATATAAAAGCAACCTAAAAACAAATGTTATTCTCAGCACACTGAGTTAATTAAAAAAAAAAAACGTCGAAAATACAAACGAGAATTAAATAATTTCATANTCTACTCGTGACCACGGACTACTGTAAAGTGTTCTGCTAATTT
>JAKRZM010001311.1:226951-298571 GCA_036379175.1 Heliconius cydno galanthus | reverse complement strand
ACAGACAGACAGAGTTACTTTCGAATTTATAATATAGGTATGGATTGGAAATGAATAAATATGTTATATTTCTACAATTTTCTTACTCGATACGAAGAGAATTTAAATAAAATCTGAGAACTGGAGTGTGAAATATATGCTTAGTTATTTCACTGATTACAATGAATGGGGCGATTATTGTGAATTACAAAAAGAGATAATAAGATTATCTCATATCTGTTTTACGCATGTAAATTTCTTTTCTATTATATAAAAATGTATTTTGTTGAAGAAGTATACAAAATTACATTGTATAAGGGCTTATTTTTTTTTAAAAAGTAAATTTCACTGCGAATTTTTATATAATTTTTAATCGTTGCAAGCTTGGGGTTGGTGAACGAAGGGAGCAGGGAACGGACTCTCCTTGTCTGTTATAGAAATATTTTATTGGTAGTAAAATTACAAGAATTCAAAAAACGTAAATAATTCTGAAATCTTTTGTTATTTATTTTGCAAATTAATATCTTTGTACATTACACTGATGGTTTTAACATTTTTCTATGCATTTTTTAAACGTTTTCATTTTTGTTAAAATTTTTTTTAATTACAGTTATCTAATATAAAGGAACGGAGTGTCTTAACACTAAGACACTCCGTTCCTTACTTTTCGCCAATTTTTTCGAAGCATATGATACCACAATGTATAGTTAAAAATTTGGCGGAAAGTGAGGAACGGAGTGTTTTAACACTAAGTTCCCTCTGCCTACCCTGCCATATGCGAAATTGTATCATACTGTTATTTATGGTTGATTTAATAAAATAAAGTTAGATATTTTATAAAAATAAAATTACGTCGTAGTACTTATTATACATAGAAAGATATATTTTTATTACTATCAGCTTTGCAGCTTATTCAAATAGCAGTTTCATAGAAATTTATTATAAACTCTCATATTTTTATTGAAGGTAGTTTTTATTAAGCAGAATATTCAAAATTTAGTTTCAATATTTTTCCTCGCTCTAAGTGGAATTATATTGTTCTATTTTACTTTAATTTTCGTTTTAAAAGTTATTGAACGATATTAATGTGCATCTTTAATATTAATAGCACGTGAGGTTGATAGTGTGCGATGAGTGCTGGTTCATATCCTATCTCAGTAAATATAAAACAAACTTTTTAAAAATGTTTTTTCCATATTTTTTACAATTATTACATAGATATAACACAAATTTTTCATCATTTATTCCCATTTCAAGAACACTACTTTAAGCACTTAAAGAGAGAGTGCACACTCTGCACCGACGTAATTTGAATATAACCAAGTGAGGATTGAACCCATAACCTCCTGACTCAACCTGACTGACCCCCAATATAGAATTTAGCCATAATTATATTTTCATTAATATAAAAATCTATTCAACGAACGCACTTTGATATGTAACTCGTACATCATTAAAACTGTATAATGAAACACCAACGGTTTTCGTCTTCACGCTGCATAAATGGAAACAGTTATGGTTCCCTTTTCCGTTTTGGCTGAATTAAAGCGGTTCAGCCAGCTACTGTTGGCTTCGCTTCGCTTAGGAAATATAAAGAGGAAAGGGTTTTTTTGTGAGTCGAAAGCAAGATTTACTTTTTCAGTATTTGTGGCTTAAGTGAAAACTGGTCCTCGTGGCGTTGGGACACAAGGGCGTGACTGGAACGTGACGATTGTGGATTTGATCCCCATTCGGGGGAATGAATTATATTTTTTTAATATAAAATGAAAAAAATCGCTTCGCTCAGGTGTCCAGGCAAGGGGCGACGTTGAGTTCCTCCACTCTACACGCAATGCCTGCAGAATCCAACGGGAAATAGGGAACGGAGTATCTTAACATTAGATTCCTCTGTGCCTCACCTGCTATGTGTTCCTGCTATGGATTCAGCGTGACGCTGAAGAAAAATACAGAAGCAGTAGAAACCATAACGTAAACGTTCCCCAGAATATAATCATCACGTACAGAGGCTGCAGTCTACATTTTTCCTACAAAAGAGCTCCGTCTCCCCTTTGTCCCAGGGTGTCCGTCCTCACAAAGCGGGCGTTGCACAAATAATTATGTGCATACAATTATTTTCTAAGCGTTTGTTCTGTAACGCCACCTACCTCGCTCTCACACCGTTGGATTTAATTAAAAATTCATATACCTATATCAATAACACACCTCTAAGAATGAAAACAGAAGGTGTACATTTAATTTACATTTATAATTCATCATAATGTTAATTTTGGGTAAACATTTGGAATGTTTTACTTTGTTGTTTTAATCTCTTGTTCCTCTCCCATTTTGAATAAGACTGGAAGTTTGTTTAGACGGTGGATTGTGTTGATGTTATTTTAGATACGGATTACTTGTAAAACGATTGTAACTGCTATTTTATTCTAATTCCCTGAACCGGTGACGATATTCCCAAAGTGGCGGGCCAAGACTGGATGCCAAGAGCTGGAGATCGAGCTCAGTGGAGTGCCACTGGAGAGGCCTATGTCCAGCTGTGGACGAGGACATGCTGATGATGATGATGATATAGAAAAATAGTGATATTAGATAAAATATTCACATATTGAAAATTTATGAGAAAGAAATTATGAAAAACATATGAATATCTTAGTTGCTATTTAGTTCAGGCAATTTAATATAAATAATACTTATTAGTATATATGGTATACATATATATACATTTTGTCATATCTCTATACCACAGGTGCTTTAACACATCGACTTCTCTACCGCACGGCTAAGCCAATACGTTAAGGAAATTAATGTTTCTACTAACAACCAATTCATATTTTAGTGATTAATAATAATAATCCTCTTAGCCGATCCCAGCCGAAATTGTTGATCTTAATATAAGTAATTACGTAGATTTTATTTTGTGCTTCACGCTGTATCACGCAAACAGCAGGGTAGGCAGAGGAACCTAGTGTTAGGACATCCGTCACCCAATACGCAATGCCTCCAGAATTCTATTCTAGGTTCTATTCTAGGTTCCCTCTGTCTATCCTGCTGTGAAGCTGATGTAATATAATTAGATACAAAACTCTATCCTCATACAAAAATTGAAACCTGAAGATGAATATGAAATTGTTTACGTTTTCTGCGTGAACGACCCCGTAACGGGCCGTAAAGCCATGTTCATTTCTATATATTCAACGTTTTACGATTTAGTAATTTCATTTTATTGGCGATGTACGTGCTTTGAGTGCATCCATCGACTAGTAAAACTGAATGGTCTTTATATCGCACTTATATTAAGCGGTACTTGTTATAAGCGAATAGTTGTTCTAAATTGTTTTTAATTAATTTATCTTTTTAATAGAAAAAATTGGTTAAGTGTGAGTCGGACTCGCACCGAGGGTTCCGTATCAATTTCAAGATTGTATATCAACAGGAAGTACAACTTATAAAAGTTGACAAACTTCCGTTTGCGGGTTAATGTACTCATTTTGTATGAAATAAACTACATTTATATAAGTTTGTAATGATATTGTTCTTTGACTGTATCCCCCCTGCTTTCCAGCAGAGTATAACGTAATGATTTTTACGTAATCGGGACTGGGTGAAAATTCAATTTACATTCGAAGAAATGAAATATTTTATACCGACAGAAAGTGGAAAACGGAGTGTCTTAACACTAGGCTTCCTGCCTACCCTGCCACACGCGGGAAATAGCGGGAACCTGAAAAATAAGTACAGCCTTAATAAATTAACTTACATTCATATTTACTTAGCGAGACAACAATTAAAATAAGAAGGAACTGGGCTGACAGAGAAAAAGTGAAGGGCTATAAAAAAAGTTCCATTAAAGCCCGGTTACAAATGAGAACAGAATGCCGCATTATCCCAGTTATCTCCCTGAGAAGGGCCGCCTGCCAGCGCCTGCCATCGCGTGCCAGAGCCTGGTCCGTGCCTACGTAAAAACTGTTTGATTCCTTATAGGCGGTGAATTTGGTTTTTGAAAAATGATTCCTCTTTCATTGTTGGTTCAATTTACATGATGAACTTTCACTATTTCATTTTATTAGTCAAAATAATATAATAATTCGGCTTCGTTTTTATCGTCACGCTGTGGCAAGCAGTAGGCAGAGGAAACATAGTGTTAAGGCACTCCGTTTTCCATTTTTTGCTAATTTCTGGAGGCTGGGATGGAAATCAACGCCATGCTTCGCCTCGATACCTGAGCGAAAGAATGAAAATATTAAATATTTCAATTCCTCGAGTGGAAATCGAAACCACAACCTGTCGCTTTTACACTTACAGACACCGCGACAGGTAGGACTGGTGAAAAATATGATAATTTCATACCAATCGATATTGTAATTAATATATTTTATTAACAAAAATTTCGCAATATAAAACAGCTGCTACTCGTTGCGACGTTGAACGAATATTTGATACATTCAGGACGAACATTAGGTTGAGGCTTACATTTTTAATAGGAGTAAATGATCATTTGTGAACGAAATATGGGAGGGAAAACCTTTTTTCACGTTTTACACACAAAATTAGGTATTTGTACGATTGTTTTTTGAATTTGTTTAGAAAAAATATGCTTAAGTTCATTTGAGTGGAATTGGATGTAATGGTGAAGTAAAATTACACGTTTATTTAAGAAAACATGTATTTTGTGAAGTCTGTGCGTTGATTATTATATAGCAAACAATTTGTTGCAAATGGAAGTTATTAAAATATATATATATATATCTATACTAATATAATAAAGCGGAAGAGTTTGTTTGTTTGTTTGTTTGTTTGTTTGTTTGTTTGTTTGTTTGTTTGTTTGTTTGTTTGTTTGTTTGTTTGTTTGTTTGTTTGTTTGTTTGAACGCTAAGATCTCTGGATCTACTGGATCGATTTACTTTGTTTTTGTTTTGTATGAAAGCTGCATTCTTCAGAAGTGCTATAGGCTATATAATATTACATTACACATATATACTAATAAATTAAAATACTTTCTAATTTGACATGCAATTTATTCTGCCATGTTAATAACAACCGTCGTCGCTACGCGACCGCGTTCGTTACCGCGTCATTTTGATATTCATCCTTATGAAAATAAATATAATAGTCACTTTTAGCATTTCATCTAGATTGAAATTATATTTCTATAGAAATTATATTCTTATATTTCAAGCAGGCGTAGCCGCGTCCGGGTCCGCTATTATATATATATATATATATATAGTAACGTACATACATGAATGTGTAAATTCAGAAATTTTAATTATGGGGAGAACGATACCAACTAAAAAGCGATAATTTTGCTATTATCATCGAAGTGAGAGAGACGCAGTCTGTTGTGGAATAAGGGCTAAAGCGTGTTACTGTAAACGTGACAGGGTCGTGGATTCCATTCCCTATCGAGGGAATAAATTAATTAATATTTTCATTTTGTTCTCTCTGCTAACGACACAAAACGCGGCGTTGAATTCCGCCATTCCTTCAGAATTCGGCATAAGTATCTTAACAAGCGTTACATATTCCCCTAGCCTACCTTTCTATGAGCTGGATACAGCATAAACTATCTATCTACTCAGCTAAAATAAAAAAAATAGTTTCAATTATTTTATTAAGCTATATTTATTTCGTTACGAAAATAAGTACCTACCCATTTTCCATTACTTAACATAAAATAACATGGAACCCAATTCTTATTTGTACAAAGTAAAACAAATATTTTTTAAGGGTAGCGTATTTAACCGAGGAAATAATGTGGAACATCAGCGATTATGTTGGAAGATAATACGCGGGCTCGTATATTTATGGGGCAGATAGCGGCGCGATGATTTAAGGAGGGCTGATAATGTTCGCGATTTACAGTTGTAAATAACTCTTTAACAATTTTCTTATGACAATATGTTATTATTTTAGGCATATTGGGCTTAGTCTCTAAATAAGAGCATTTTTAGGGTTCTGTGCATCAAAAGGTGGAAACGGAACCCTTAGAGGATAATTTTGTTCTGTTCGTCAGTCAAGAACAGTCGTCTGTTCTTGACTGACGAACAGAACAAAATTTAAGTAAAAGTTTTTTAAGTAAAAGATTTTTTTCAAGAAGAGGATTTATGCATGGGTTTTGCTATATAAATATTATACCATAAAAAAGATGATGAAACGAGGAACGGAATGTTTTTATACATTTTTGTACAGACAGAACAGACAGACAGAACAGACAGACAGAAATTCTATATAATATGCATTTACTATATGTAATAAATTTTGAACTTTAACCATTGTTAAGTGTGAAGCTTATATATTTAGTTTTTAATGTAAGATTTGTGTCAAAAGTTGCTCACAGAATTGCTTGAATTCGTAAAGAGTTAAGTTTTAATTGAATTAATTCAAGATGGAAACTCGTAGCGGAGTTTTATTATATGTCAACTTTGATATTACTGTTGTTGACAATTTGTTATGTCGAAACTTTTTAAAATAATACAAGGTATATGTTATTGTTAATAATTTTAAATTATTTTAATGAGTAATTAATTATATATTTATTTTTGTTTTAAAATAAATAAAAAAATATCAAAAATCGCTTCGCACTGTATGGGAGATACAATATAAAGGAAGGTAGGCAGAGAAAACCTAGTGTTAAGACACTCCGTTCCCCACTTTCACTAGAATTTTTCGAGGCGTTGCGTGTTGAGTGGCGCTGGGCTTTTGTAGTAGAGCCATTACATGTTTTGTTTTTTGCCGTGGTATCAGAGAAAACGAAAAAAAATAGTTCATTCCCCCAACCAGAGATCGAATCCACAACCGTCGCGTTACAGTCACACCCTTATGCCATGATGCCCCATATATAGATAAATCCATTTAATAATTTCTAAAAGCCCCATTACAAAACATACACGAGCACCTATCATATGTGGAAAGTTTAAACTCAGGAAATACTAGCTACTTTGCCAATAAAAGAACCCTGGCGAAGTATTACATACTCGTACTATAGCAAATGTGGCCTTCACGTGCCAGGAAGCAGTTATAGCCACACGAACAGACCGCAGGAATTGAGAATACTAAACTTAATTACATGTTAGCAGACCAGGGTACGGATGGTGTTGTTGAACTGGAATTGTATAGAATTTGTAGATTGAAGGTGTTTTTTTCTTCAGTTTTTCTTCAGCTTCGTGCTGTATCCTGCACGTAGCAGGGTAGATAGAGGGAACGCAGCGCTTTGGTTCCACACCAGAACGAAAAAGTGGGGAACGGAGTGTTTTAACATTAATGTAACTAATAATATTTCTTTTATTATTCGTAACATAAAATTTAAATTTAAAAAGATATATATTAATATGTAAAATAATACATATATAAATACATTGTTATACGTTTATTCTTATTCTTTAAGTATGTTTTCGAAGCCTACAATATTATGAAGTGAGGCATGAAAATTGGCTTGATAAACGAGCAGCCGCTATCTTTTGTCCAAGTCGTTTAAGAAATGATCCATCGTGAGATGGCGAAAATATTTCCACGTCATGCAGATACAGGCCCCCCACCCCCAAATTTGCTGTACCTTTTAAGACATTCTGATGAAGGGGAGTATAGCTTGTGCTTAATTTAGATAAAATTGGAAAGTATGTTTTTACTTTATATGGTAATGTAGGGTTATTATGGCGGAGTTGTGGTTTTGTATATGGGTACAGAGAACGAAATTTTAATATTTAAAAATATATTTTTTAATCTATGGTCCTAATAATTTGATAGAAAAATAGATAAAACCTTAGTATGGCGTTAGTACAGTAAGCAATAACCTCAAGATTTACTCGTATTTTGAGGCCAGGAAAATATAGTGATACATATATCACTCCGTTAGTAACTTTAGGCCTATTTGAGAACTTCGCTTCGAAGGTTAACGCCCTCAAACGCCAAATTTGTATTATTTGGTTAAATATATTGTAGCACCATCACTATGAATATCAGGTAAACATTTTTTTTACATTCTTAAAGTGTTATAATTTTGAAATTTGGAGGATTTCCAAGGGGCACAGGTTCATATCCCGCTACGTTAAAATTTTTATATGTTTTTTAAAAACTATTTATCTGTTTTCATAATTTCTTTATTATTATTTAATATGAATTATTAATTAATATTAATCAATTACAAATTAATACATCCTCACCTCCGCTCCCGTGGTAATCCTCCTATCAATTATTCAAAGATAACATTGTTTAGCTATGGGACATTTATAGGCTATAACTTTAGTACATTGTTACTAGAACTCGATCTATCTTCTGCACTTTGCAAGTTTGAAGATAATCGAAATACGGTGCCTGTATATAGATATTAATTTACGTTTTGAAAATAATTGGACTATGTATAAGTGATGTAATATTAAATAAATTATATTTGTTTTAAAATTGTAATACTGAAAATTTTAGTTTAACTCATTAAGGAATGTAGATAAATTAGTGTTTACAGGAAATTTAACGGTGGCGTGAAGTTTAAGTTTACTGTTTTTGTAAAAAAAGTTTTTGTTATATATAGATTTTTTTTAATTATATTTAAAAAAAAAATGTATTACAGAACCTATGCTGCAATCGATTTTATATTAATTTTTCATTATTATTTTCTTTAATAACAATACTACCTTACTTAAATGTTGAGTAAGTATATTTGAAATAATATTACAAAAGCCTACGTACTATATGTTTCTGAAGTAACCTTTGCTGAACTTTTAGCTGAACAATGAAAAAATGTTCTTTCAATTTGTTTTCAGAATTTTCAATATAACAACTAAAACCTATCGTCTACGTGAAAACTACTAAAATTAGTAACAGATGTGGGTGTATCAAAAAATATATGTAGGTAAAATTTTAGGAATAATTCAATTATAAACCCACGTTCAAATACAGATTATAAGCTCGAGCTACAAATACTGAATTTTATATTCTGGGAATGTCAAATGAAATTGGAAATAATTATTTGATCTGTGGTATTCTTATTTATATCAGACTAGCGACCAGCTCGCGGCTTCGACCGCTTGAACTTTAAAAATATTTACATACTAAACATCCAGGTTAGTATTTTCGTGTTCTAATTAGAAAATTATCATTTCAAAGCCAATATCTATTTATTAAAAATTTAACTTTCAGCCAATTCATTGATACAGTTATTTTAGGGCTATTTAGTCTAAAAATATTTTAAATTGACATAATCAACCAGCCCCACAACCAACAGAAGTAAAATCCATCCTGAGAAATTTTCCAATTTTCCAATTATGGTAATTGAATAAGTATTTTTGTCTGTCTTTCATCAAATATACCTTTAAAGGGTAACAGAACTAAAAAATAATTCTATATATTATATAAAAATAAAGTATACTAAAATGAAAACACTAAATCATCGGGGGGTACTTCTGTCCAGATGCTACAAGCGTCGCGTGTTGAGTATCATAAAGCATTCACTCAGCTGTACTATGAACGAATATTTATTGTGGAATAACGTTTATTTTATTTTAAATGCCTTTATACTTTAAAAAATGTGGTTTTTTTTTTAATTTGTTATATTGAAGTTTTAGGTCTTAATTTTAGTGATATTGGATTTTGAGTGTTTGTTTCTCTTGTTGTTTCTATTTATAATGTAATTTTATGCTTTAAAATAATGCAGAATTATGATTTTGGTTGTAAACATCTAAATTTGACATGGAAACTTTAATTTTATTTATTTGAGGCCAGTGATGGCACAGGAGCACAAACATGCGACTGTTAACGCGAGTGGTTGTGGGTTCGACTCTCACTCGAGGGTATGAAATATTTAATATTTTTATTTCCAAGCTCTAGTAACAAATCAAAGCGCGCCGTTGAGTTACCCGACTCAACACGCAATGCCTCCGGAATTCTACAGAAAGTGGTGTGGACTAGAACTCAACGCCACGATTTGCCTTGACATCAGAGCGGAGAAATGAAAATATAAATTTAAATAAAAACTTTATCTAATCGAGTAGGGATCGAAGCCACAACTGCCGCCTTACAGTCACACCATTGTGCCGCTGCGCCTCGAGGGCCTCAGTTTAATTTTAACATAAAATATATAAAAATCTGTTAGCACATATCGATTTGACACGTTGCACGATCCTTATCACAGAGAATAAATGTTTCTGGCATCTAAACAGGTCTACTAACCAATTATATACGTTTTCATTACATTTGGAAATGTCACATAAAAGACCTTTTTACTACAAAAAATATTTGTTTAAAATAAATAGTTGTATTTTATAAAAAAAGCTGTATATGTTAATAAATTATATAAAACCTTGTAAATGGTTATATACTTTGGCAAAATAATTTTTAATGTTCCCTTCCCGTTTAAATTTCAAAATTATACGTTTTTATCTTAAAAATATGATGATAATTTCTTTCATAGACCTTACTTTCGCTCGAAAATTTAAATATTCTAGGTTCAGTGGTTTGGATTTCTGAATATGTCAGTCTCCTTATAAATATGTATATAGAACATACTCTTTCAAGTGGGATTTAAACATACACCTACCTCGGATACTTAAATAAATGAAACTGCCTGCAAATGTTTGTGGGTTCGATCCCCAGTCGAGGGAATGAATTATTATTTAGAAATATTTGCATCGCGCTCTCGCATCAAGGCAAAACACAACATTGAATTTCGCCACTCGAAAAATTTAGCGGATAGAGGGGAGCGGAGTGTATTAACACTATATTCCGCCACTCAATACATTCAGAATTCGACGGAACTTAACTGTTTCAATGGAAACAGAATGCCTGAGCAATAGGGAACCTGTTCCTTTACTCTGCCACATGCGGAATAGAATGGAAACTAAAAGAAAAAAAAGAATATAAATAGATTATAATGATAAATTTCGTAATAGCTGTTTCTGTTTACAAATACTGTTTAAAAATAGCATCTACATTTACGGGAATCGTTCAATTCCGTAACGAAATAACCCAGCTCATTCATTTAAACAACTTAATTTACCTGCTTATCGTATAACATTAATTAAATGTATGCGTATACGAGTATACCGAGCGATTTTAAAGCATCGGACAATTGGGGTTTAATTTGCAAAATCTTATCTTCGTTAAAATAAAATTTTCTTTATGGCTTCCGAGTCCAATATTTTAACTCGAATAATTTTATCGTTTCACCTACATTTGAGGAAGTCTCGTAAAGCACTTCATTGTGAACGCCGCAGTGGTTTTCACAATCATATTCGTATAATTTTCTTTTTTTAGTTTCTAATAGCGGTTACGTTGCCTGTTTAACATGAAGAGATAATGCATTTTTTTTAATTTAATTTTGGAGGTGTTGTATGTAGAGTAGCGGAACTTAACGCCGCACTTCATTTCTTCATGCACGATACAGAGGGAATCTGCAAAAAAACATACTAAAGAAAGGAAAAACAAATTGAAACACCTTTCAAAGAAAATTTTATAATAAACAAATGATTAATATCTTGAAAAAAATAATTGATGGTGTTTTTTTGCACTGTAATGTAATCTCTTTCTTAAGGGGAATCTTTGCTATGTGAGCATAGGAGATGACGGAGCGATAAATAAAAAAATAAAAAATATATTTAACACCAAAATGAAAGAAAAGAAATAAGAGTGAAAATAAATTCACTTGTTGTATTTTTTATTATTAATTATTTGACATTATTTCATGTTTTAGCGTATAGTAAAAAAACACATTTTTCTGGTATATAATTTATACACTTCTTTCAGCTCCACGCTGTACGCCACACATAGTAGGGTAGGCAGAGGAAAGCTAATATTAAGATACTTCGTTCCCTACTTGCCACTGAATTTTCGGGTGGCGTAACCAAACACCGCGTTTTTACCTTGATACCAGAGCGAAGAAATGAAAATATTGACAAATAATAATTCCCTCATCTCTAATTCATTCCCTCTAGTGGGGATTGCACCCACAACCGTCACGTTACAGTTACACATTAGTGCTTCTGCGCCACGACGGCGTCAAAAAAATCTAGCGCATAAATAACGTACTAGATACACATACACACGACTCGCAAAGGACCGGAGCGGTAGCCGCGCCGCATTTCCATAATTTTGCTCGTTACCGCCGCGCAGGCTTTGCGATTATATCTGCTCGTTTCGTTGGATAAACAAAATTAATTAAACCTTTTTACTGGCCTTATTTACCAATTGTGCGAATTCGTATTATGTGAAACGCGTAATTAAAAATATCCTCTCACCGCACTAAAACATGACACGTGTTAAAGAACACTATGAGTTAGTGAAAAATTACCGTTANAACTTTCGCTCGAAAATTTCAATATTCTAGGTTCAGTGGTTTGGATTACTGAATATGTCAGTCTCCTTATAAATATGTATATAGAACATACTCTTTCAAGTGAGATTTAAACATACACCTACCTCAGATACTTAAATAAATGAAACTGCCTGCAACACGACGATTGTGGGTTCGATCCCCACTCGAGGGAATGAATTATTATTTAGAAATATTTGCATTTCTTCGCTCTCGCATCAAGGCAAAACATTGCATTGAATTTCGCCTTTCGAAAAATTTGGCGGATAGAGGGGAGCGGAGTGTATTAACACTATATTCCGCCACTCAACACATTCAGAATTCAGCGGAAAGTGAAGAACGGAACTGTTTTAATGGAAACAGAATGCCTCAGCAATAGGGAACCTGTGCCTCTACGTACCCTGCCATGTGCGGAATATAACGTGAAACTAAAAGAATATAAATAATATCCATTTCTGTTTACATTAAAAATAGCATCGACATTTACGGGAATCGTTCAATTCCGTAACGAAATAACCCAGCTCATTCATTTAAACAACTTAATTTACCTGCTTATCGTATAACATTAATTAAATGTATGCGTATACGAGTATACCGAGCGATTTTAAAGCATCGGACAATTGGGGTTTAATTTGCAAAATCTTATCTTCGTTAAAATAAAATTTTCTTTATGGCTTCCGAGTCCAATATTTTAACTCGAATAATTTTATCGTTTCACCTACATTTGAGGAAGTCTCGTAAAGCACTTCATTGTGAACGCCGCAGTGGTTTTCTTTGTAATGTAATCATATTCGTATAATTTTCTTTTTAACTTTCTAATAGTGATTACGTTGCCTGTTTAACATGAAGAGATAATGCATTTTTTTATTTAATTCTGGAGGTATTCTGTGTAGAGTGGCGGAACTGAACGCCGCACTTTGCCTCGTTGCCGGAGCACGGAAATTAATATATTTTCATTTCTTCATGCGCGAGTGAATCTGAAAAAAAAAACATACTAAAGAAAGGAAAAACAAATTGAATCACCTTTCAAAGAAAATTTTGTAATAAACAAATGATTAATATCTTGAAAAAAATAATTGATGGTGTTTTTTTGCACTGTAATGTAATCTGTATCTTAGGGGGAATCTTTGCTATGTGAGCATAGGAGATGACGTAGCAATAAATAAAAAAATAAAAAATATATTTAACACCAACATGAAAGAAAAGAGAAAAAGAGTGGAAAATACATTCATTTCCTCTATATTTCTTATTATTTCTTATTTGACATTATTTTCAGTTTAGCGCATAGTAAAAAACACATTTTTCTGGTATATAATTAATACACTTCTGCTTTCAGCTCCACGCTGTACACCACACATAGCAGGGTAGGCAGAGGAAAGCTAATATTAACACACTTCGTTCCCCACTTGCCACCGAATTTTAGGTGGCGTAACCGAACGCCGCGTTGTTACCTTGGTACCAGAGCGAAGAAATGAAAATATTGACAAATAATCATTCATTTTGACTGTAAAGCAAAGGTTGTGGGATTGGAACCCATAAACTTCGCGTTACAATCACAGGTCTCTGCGCTACGACGACCCAATTCACACATGGTTGCTCAATAATGAAAAATAATAACTAGTTCACGACACTAAAATAGGAGGTTTCATACAGGGGTTTCATATACAAGCCACTTCCTCTCAGCTAAGATGACGCCAATCGAACCTCTCGTCTCCCTTTAGTAAGGGACCTGAGATTTCTAGTCTCATTAATGACTGCAACCCTCGCGTTGACACCAGCCTCCTGACATCATGATAAGCCTCGACATTTATAATTTACTAAAACATAAGTACTGCGTTTTATTGAGTACACGAAAACGCTATTTTTTATGCTTGTTCTTATTGTTCGCATATTTTTTGTAAAGAATAAACAATAATGAATAAGACTAAATAAATAAATTTAGATGTTTTTTTAATTTGTACAGGGTAGGCAGAAGGAACCTGGTATTAAGACGCTCTTTTCCTCGTTCCCCTTTTCCGCCAAATTCTGGAGGCATTGAATGTTAGGGGGAGGTGTAATTATTTCATTTTCTCAAGTGGGAATCGAACCCACTACCTGTCACGTTTACACTCGCACGCATCTATTCCGGCGTTACTACTGGCCTAAATGAATTAAGATGAAGTTTTAAAAATATATTTAAACAAAATATTAAATATAAAATTCTATAAATAACAACAATACCTATCATTAAAGGGTGAATTTATAATAATGATAAGTTATCATTAAAGCATTGAGTTTGATATTCTTGTCCTTAAAATATCAAGAAATTCAATAATTAATATCGCTTTAGATTCCATTAATTAATGTTTGTTTGTGTTGCTGATGTTTTGATTTTGTTTTTGCCTTTAGGACGACTTTTACGTGTACGTGCTGTTTTCAGTAGATAAGTGAGCTTTTTATTTGTTTTATATTAATGGTACAATAAATTATTTCTTTAGTTTATGTAAATATTACTAGGTAATAACATTTGTAAAGGATCACGAGAGACTGGAAGGAGTCTGGGGGAACTGGTGTACCTACTAGTGATTCTTAAACGTTAGTGATATGGAATAGTTATTTGTGTATTTTTTTGGTTTTTATTAGCACTATTACTGTTGTAATTGTAAAGTTTTTAAATATAATTTTGAGTTTTAACATTAATAATATTTATTTAATACTTTATTACACTAACTTAATAATAAAATAAGAAAAAAAAATGGTGTAAAATAGTATAATTATAGAACAAAGCCCTAACGCCAAAATGTTTGTTTTTCTCATTTCAATATTTACAATACATCTCTTCGCAATGGTTATACATGTAAAACATGTAAAATGTACTGAATTTTCGTGTTTTTGTCACTTTCATGGCAATAAGCTTTATTCCCATATTCCCAGAAGGTAAAAATACAATTGTTTGATCGTTGTTCACAGAATTTTTGGAACGATGTAGGTGCGTTGTAACGTCGTATATAATACAATGCTTATAATATTTGTTTAAAATTTTCAATAAGCTTTTTTTGTAGCAAATATTCCTTTATTGGTAGTTGTCGTTGTTTGTGGTTCAAGTTTAGGTCCAAAAATTATATTTAAACTGTCACCTTTTCTAGGAATAATAGTGTTAAACCTAGTGTTAAAACAATCCTATATCTATTTTCCACAGAATTCTGGAGGCGTGTTCACTGGCGGAACTAAACACCGCGCTTTTACATCGACACCANAAGTACTTGAAAAGATTAGTAGCACAGATTTAAAATTACGGTACCTACTAAAAAATCCTTGCTGTGTAAAACAATTGGAAAATCCTTATTGAAACTACGAAAATGCTGGTTGCATTAAGGTTTAATTAATTTTCACATTATCTTAAGTGCTTTGCAAACATACATTATATGAATAATCCAGTAGTAAAAGCGGGCGAAGCCGCAAGAGGGTCGCTAGTTTATTACAAAGTATTAAATATAAAATTCTATAAATAACAACAATACCTGTCATTAAAGGGTGAATTTATAATAATGATAAGTTATCATTAAAGCATTCAGTTTGATATTCTTGTCCTTAAAATATCAAGAAATTCAATAATGAATATCGCTTTAGATTCCATTAATTAATGTTTGTTTGTGTTGTTGATGTTTTGATTTTGTTTCTGCCTTTAGGACAACTTTTACGTGTACGTGCTGTTTTTAGTAGATAAGAGAGCTTTTTATTTGTTTTATATTAATGGTACAATAAATTATTTTTTGTTTAGTTTATGTAAATATTACTAGGTAATAACATTTGTAAAGGATCACGAGAGACTGGAAGGAGTCTGGGGGAACTGGTGTACCTACTAGTGATTCTTAAACGTTAGTGATATGGAATAGTTATTTGTGTATTTTTTTGGTTTTTATTAGCACTATATATGTTGTAATTTATTTGATACATTTATTTCTTCTTACTATTTTCTTTTAATATAATTTTGAATTTTAACTTTAATAATATTTATTTAATACTTTATTACACTAATTTAATAATAGAAGTAAAAGAAAAACTAATAAAAATATATATTGCAAAATAGTATAATTAAAGAATGAAACCCTAACGCCAAAACGCTTTTTTCTCATTTCAATATTTACAATACATCTATTCGTAGTGGTTATTCATATAAAATGTACTGAATTTTCGTGTTTTTGTCACTTTCACGGCAATAAGCTTTATTCCCATATTCCCAGAAGGTAAAAATACAATTGTTTGATCGTTGTTCACAGAATTTTTGGAACGATGTAGGTGCGTTGTAACGTCGTATATAATACAATGCTTATAATATTTTTTTTAAATGTTCAATTAGGGTTTTTGCAGCAAATATTGCTCTATTGCTAGTTGTCGTTTTTTGTGGTTCAAGTTTGGTCCAGGTTATGTCCTAAATTTATATTTAAACTGTCACCTTTTCTAGGAATAATAGTGTTAAACCTAGTGTTAAAACAATCCTATATCTATTTTCCACCGAATTCTGGAGGCGTGTTCACTGGCGGAACTAAACACCGCGCTTTTACCTCGACACCAGAGTGAATTGAACCCACAACCAGTCTCGTTTACAGGCATACGCATCACGACTGTCCTCACTCATCACTCATGTAAATGTACGAACATGTAGATAATATAATGATATAATATTTAATTTGACAACTAGTGTTGTACACCACAAACAAAAACTAATCCTACCAATTAGTATATAATATAATTGGTTCATAAATTAGTGGAAATGTCCTTTTGGGTATAAAAAGGCCTCACAGTGGCCACGGTCACAATAGTGGGGCGTCCACTAATACGTTTTTACAATCGTCCGTCGGTAATAAAACAAGGATGGGACGTGGATTAAGCTCGTTTATCATTCGTTTTGATAGCCCTTTTTGCTGTAATCATTCATTTTTCTTCCGTCGTTTTCTGCTTTACTTGGTTTTAAGCGATCTTTCGCTGCGGCGTGCGGTTTTATTAAATTGACTCGCATAAATAATGGTATTTATGTAGAGTGGATAGAAGTGATGTTTGTGGACTTGAAAGAAATCTTGAGGTTTTTATATGAATATCTAATTTTTTTAACAGTGTTAGTAGTAGATGTATCATGCACACAGCAGGGTAGGCAAAGGGAACCTACTGTTAGGACGCTCTGTTCCCCATATTACGCCGAATTCTGGAGACAATGCGTGATGAGGGGTGAAACTCAAAACCGTGCTCTGCCTTGATATCACAGCGAAGAAATGAAAATAACAAATATTTCATTTCCATGAGTGAGAATCGAACCCACAATCTGTCACGTTTACAGTCATAGTTTGTGCCCCTACGACTGGCCTCTATTTTGTTTCATGTTTTATATGTGAATGTAAGTTTGTATGTTACGCTTTAACGCCAAAACTTGTCAACTGATTATCATTAAACTTTGTAAACATATTCATAGAGGTATTAAAAAGAACTCATGACCTTTTATTTAAGTAAATATATTATAATTTTAACAAATTTGAGCGGGCGAAGCCGCATTTGAGTGTTGTATTAAACAAATGAATGAAAACATCACTATATAGGTTACGCGTTATGTTTGCGTGTTGAAGGAGTCTTAAATCCTTCATGTCGGGTGTTAAATCAATTAGCGGCTTACGCTTAAGCTTGACATATATTGATGGAATTTAATTAATAATAGTTAAGTTGTTTTTATAAGGCTTTCGCAATAAATGTCTTTAGTATGTAATAACAAGTTAAAAATATATTTTTTACATACCTTTTTTTGACGATTACAAAAGGAGGAAACAAGCATCAAGCTTCACGCTGTAACCCGCAGATAGCAGGGTAAGACTGAGTGAATGTTAAGACACTCTGTTTATTGCGTATTGAGTGGCGTAACTTAACGCTGCCATTTGCCTCGGTAAAAGAAGAAGGAAATGAAAATATTGAAATTATTGCATTGGAATCGTACACACACTAACAACCTTTTACATTCACACGCTTGTGTCTGTTTCACGACTGGTCTCGAAAAAGCTCACTTGCTTTTAATAAAATTAAAATCTCTACTAACGTTTAATCTCTCTGTCGATAATAAATAACACGTCTATAATAAAAGTTTTACTTGAAATTTTACTTGAAAAAAAAGTAAAGAGGCACACTGTCATGGCAGGTCTGTAAATCAATTAGACGAAAGACGGTGCTCCCGTCGGTTTAATAAGAAGTTACGAGGCCACCGTTTCAGCCATAAAACTGACCAGGGTCCCCAACAATAGACTACCTAGATAATGGGGGGTGGTTTGAGGGTAGTCTTATTATAACCAAAGTACCCACTTCAGTTAGGATTTATGGTGAATACCTTTTATTGTTCACAGTCTTTGAATGTATTATTGTAATTGAAATTGTTGATATACTGCCAAATAGATGGAATGGATTTTTTTTCATTATTTTTAGTTTATTTTGACTCTTATCTAGTTTGTTGTATTAGGGTATGTATATAGCAGAAAACGGAGTGTTCTGGCACTAGGTTTTGTCTGCGTATTCTGCTATGAGGGAAGCTGAATGCGTTGTTTATCTGGTAGAAAATTCAAAAAAATATATAGAGTACAAGACAGGTAAATATAAGTAAAAGTTTTACTAACATAATTTGGTGGTTGTATATTTTAATACTAAACTATTCTTAATAATTGAGTTTTTCCTGATCACTGACTTAAATGGTGCCAGAGTAAAAAAATGAAAATATTAATAAATAATAATTTATTTTCCCATATAGGGATCGAAGCCACAACCGTTGCGATACAGTCATAGCCCATTCCGCCATGACGCCTTCAATTTATATCTCTTTATGCGAATTTTGCCAATGAAGTAGCGAGTGAAGTCTAATAGAAATTCTTTAAAGCCAACAAGTCAAATACACGAACTTAAAAAAAATAGATTTTTCGTAATAAAGTGTCATTTGGTCGTAGTTTATGATGAAGCTGTGTAAAACGTGGCTTCATTAAGGTTTCATATTTCCTATTGTACGTTGAAACGGCGTACATCACACGGTATTACTGACGGAAGATTGGACGCAGTGATGAGCCTTTATTACTTTTGAGCCAATGAAAGGTTTTTAGCTTGTGCCTTTTCTCATTTAGCTGTAATTAGTGTCATAGTGTCGTATTACACGAAATTTTTAATTTAACTTCCCTTTATGGTTTTTTTTAAAAAGAAAGTTAAATTTTCGTACTGGTTAATTCAATATCTAGTATACCCTTCATAAATTTCTTTGTATCAAAATATTTTTATACATATACACTTACATAGTATAATGTATTTGTTTAATTTTTATATCAATATAAAAAAAACATTTCTGTCTGTCTTATATAATTATAATGAAAGCTTTTACGACTCCCATGCATTTGAAAATAAATTATTAAAGTAAGGTATAACGTTTACGTAAAATTTTAAAAGAAAACTAGTGTGTACATTATTTTATAATAATAATAATAATAATAATAAAAGTCTTTATTGCACATTTACAAGAATTACTTACGATGAATGTATTAGGACATAAAATGCACAAAGGCGGCCTTATCACTAAAAGTGATCTCTTCCAGGCAACCAATCCAAGGATAGGATACATCTAAGAGTAAGGGCAAAATGTGGTGCAAAGCTTACGTAAACTTAATAAATATAAAACCTATACATACAATACATAATACATATAGATATACACATATATACATATATACATACATATATACATTCATACATACTATATTGCAAATAAATAAATACATCATTATTGTAAGGAAAGAAAATACTTAGTTAGACGACTTTTGAATATAAGTAGGGATTTGGAGTGACGAATGTCTGAAGGAATCATATTCCAGAGTTTTACCGCTTTCACAGAAAAGGATTCACCATAAAAGCGCGTGTGAGCAAATGGACACTTTAGTCGGTTGTCAGATCTTGATCGAAGTTGAAGTTGAGAGGATGTATCAGCGCCCAAGAAATGAAACCGGGATTTTAGATAAGAAGGACTGAAAGGATTATAGATGATAGAATAAAGGAGTGAGAGGATGTGCAAGTTGCGGCGGTGTCTGATAGTAAGCCATTTGAGTTTCGTACGGTATTCTGAGACGTGATCAAACTTACGTAAGCTAAAAATAAATCTTATACACATATTTTGTAAACGTTCGAGCTTATTAAGCTGATCCTCCGTAACGTCTGGGTAACAGCTGTCTGCATAGTCCAAAATAGGAAGTACAAGGGCATGGGCTAATGATATTTTGGTCTTAATTGGTATAAAATGTTTCCAGCGCTTCAATGAGCCGATTGTCGCAAAGGTTCTCCTACTAACTTCGGCAATTTGACCGGACCAGGAAAATGAATTATCAATTAGGAGACCAAGGTTCTTCACAGAATTACTGTATGTAAGAATAGAACTGTCAAAGCGAATAGGACGTAAAGCGCTATAATCGATTTTAGATAATTGTCCAGGAGTACCAATTAAAATAACTTGGGATTTCATAGGATTTATATGTAACCCATAGGATTTGCACCAGATACAAATTTTATTCAAATTAAAATTAAGTTTAACAATAGCTTCATCAATGTCACGAGGCAGAGCAGAAACGTAAACTTGTAAATCGTCTGCATACAAATGGAAAGAGGATGAGAGGGATTGGGTGATCGTATTAATAAATATGGAAAATAATAAAGGGGAAAGGACACTGCCTTGCGGCACACCAGCAGACAGGAGATGAAAGGAAGAAAATTCATTAAGGACACGTACACATTGATGACGATCATACAAGTAGCTACGAAACCACGTCACGACCTCGGAGGATATATTGATGGAACGCAAAACAGCCAATAAGAGTTCGAAATCAACCGTATTAAATGCATTACTAAAATCCAACAGAGCAAGAATGCTCAGTTGTTTGCTGTCTATATTGGAGCGAATATCATCACATACCTTGGTGAGAGCAGTAACTGTGCTATGACCTTTGCGAAAGCCAGACTGATACTCAGTGAGAACGTTATGCTTGTGAAGGTAGGCATATAGTTGGGAATGGACGATACGCTCCAATACCTTAGACAGGAAGGGTAAGATGGATATAGGGCGATAGTGGGAGAAGGATTCAGGCTTTTTAATTTTAGGGATTGGAAGTATATGAGCTTTACGCCAAGCACTAGGAAATTTGCCGGAGGATAAGGAGAAATTGAAAATATGGGAAAGTACAGGTAGAATAATATTGAGGGTTAAGAGAATCATTTTACGGTTGATTCCATCGCTCCCCGTGGCATCCGATTTAATTGAAAATATATGAAACTTGATGTTGCTATGATTAACAGGAGTGAAATGAAAAGAAGGATAACCAGGGACAGGTAGTGAAAGGAGATGGTTAAGAGAATTAAGTTTTTCCCTGCTATCCATTGGAATAGCTGTAGCAAAAAATCCGTTCAGAGCGTCGAGATCAAGATTATGCGAGATGGTAGATGGTTGCCGGCCAATTCCAAGTGTCTGCAGAAATTTCCAGATCTTAGAAGGTTTACTGTTTTCAATTGAAGAGTGTATATACTGTCGCTGGGCATCTCTACATACTTTATTGCAGCGATTCCGGAGATGTTTATATTTAGTAAGATTAATGTCATTGGGGTTTAATTTGTACTTACATTTGGCTCGGTTTCGTTTCGACATAACGGCTCTTATTTCATGGGTTAGCCAAGGGGCGGGAAGGTGTTTTAGCTTAATAGGACGGAAAGGGGCGTATTTATCAAAAAGTTAGGTATTTTATATGTAATTTACTTATTAAAATAATGGATTATTTGCATTACAGATAAAAAAATTCGAAGTTCCAATACGACTTTTAAAAGCTTATTCAGCTTCGCACCGTATGTGAACCTAGTGTTATTACTCTCCGTTCACCATTTTCCGTCGAATTCTGATACCAATTCAGATTGAGTGGCGGAACTCAACGGAACGAAAGTAATCGACGAGTGGGAATCTTTGTTATAAATAATCATTTATTATGTTTGCACTCTACGAGTATATTGTCAATTGTATTAGTAGCGTACATAAGTCTTGTGTGACTTACATAGAAATGTCTGTCAACAAACTTCTATATTAATGAAAAGTAAATTTTCTCACAACGTTTGAAGACATCAATAAAAAAACTATTCCCCCAACTCCTCGGAGGCTTTGCTGAAAAATATTTATTTTGCGAACTCTGATGGAATCTTCGGTAGATAAGGCTAGATAGACTGTCGATATTTGATAGTAAATAAATACACAAAGTCGACGACCGATCGATCAACTCAAGTACGACTTGCACAGCACTATTGATAATACAACTCTAGAGGATTGCCAATAACAATATTGGCAATTTGTTCAAGTGTTCACGTCTACATACAGATTAAAAGATAACATATGGAGCCATTTTGTTATAAGTTGACTACATTTTTTTAAGATTCACTCTGTATTGCCTACATAGCAGGGTAGGCAGAGGGATATTGGGAAGTTTTCTGGGAACCTAGTGTTAAGGGACTGTGTCCCCATAAGGACAATTCTGTTCCTCACTTTCTAACGACCTCTGAAGGAGCGTGTTAAGTGAGGGAATTCAACGCCGCGCTTAGTCGCGCTGGCTTTTTTCGAATACATAGTTATGTGTGAAAGTATACGGAAGTGAGGATGTCAGAATTTTTTAAGCACTCTCCTGGTGTTGAAGTCGTGAAATGTTAAAGTTTTTCAAGTAGTTAAAACTAACAGCCACGTGGCCTTAGATAAGAATTAACCGTGTCGCGAAGATATTACCGTACTAATATATATTCATATTCCAAGATATTATATATATACAGGCTTTTGTTCTTTTTGTTCTTCGAGTTCTTCTGATAATCTATTAGGCGTCTTGAAATTCTCGGAAGTCGATCTACTTCTATGTAAAAGAGAGAGTTGATATTGAATATTTTATGTTCCCATAACTTTTCATTTACAATATTAATATAAGGTTGATTTCAACCACGGAACCCGCAATGCCTCCAGAATTTGGCAAAAAGTGGGGAACGGAATTGTGTTAATGGAAATGGAGTGTTACAATATTAGGTTCCCAGGTTTTCTTTGCCTACCCTGCTTTGTGCGGGATACAGCGTGAAGCTAAAATAATACTTTAATATAAGAAAATATACAATACAAACCTAGAACTAAAGTTTCATTTAAAAAAAATAATGATAAATGTAAAAAAACCATATACAATACAAACCTAGAATTAAAGTTTCATTTAAAATATTTAATGATAAATGTAAAAAACCATATACAAACGGTACTGTAAAATCATACGGTCCAGATGTTTTTGTGAACCGACGGCAGACTTAATTATACCCAACGTACAGCATCTCGACGTCAATTAAGATGAAAGGCGGTATTTGATGCACGAGTGGCGAGCTCATAGCAGCTTGCAATTAAGGGGTCGAATATCTTACTCCTTGGTGTGGTGACACCAAGGGCTTGGATTTGGGGTCGCGAGGACTCTTATCGATTGTGAGGGTTCCTTTTCCATGTATGTTTATTATGTATGGATTTGTAATTGTTTTTTGTTTGTCAATTAGGTGATATGATAAAAGAATTTCGCAAGTGAATAGGTGCTTTATTTTTATTATTTTCGTGTTATGTTTAATGTGCCTTAGTTTACATTATTTATTATCATTATTTCTTGTACTAATGAAAATATCTTCATTTAATATCTATGTATATCCATACATATAATAAAACTGTAATTTCTCTGTCTTTTGTCTGTAAGTTAGTTGTCGTTATCATTTATTTATTTATAGTATGACCCAAAACTATGATTTTTCAAAATTTAGTCTGTCTGTCTGTTCTATAAAGAATTGCATGTGACAATATTGCTACAATTGAATTGAAATACATTGAATCGGCGTTACATAAATATTAGATGTTAGATTTATTTTATTAACACTTACACTTGGAAAAGCTCCACGTTGACATATTTATAGTGTTTAAAATGTAAGCACTTTCTCGACTAGACTCGTCTAGATTTAGTTTAGCACCACACATATCACTAAAATAAGAATACATTGTAGATGACAAAAGATAATTTAGCAATTTTCTGCATAAAATATGCAATAACTTCCCACATTTATCTTCCAAATACACATACTATAGTTAATGTTGTAAAATTTTTAAGTCCTAAGAGAGGTATACGTTTAAAACAGGTGATGTTAGAGTCGCCGTAAATTTTGTTATGAGGCCAAATGGGCCTACACTTTTATGCCTCGTAGTACATTACCGAGGGTTGTGAAGAGTTATCAAGATATTATGATCTCGGGTGCGTGCGAAGCGTTTCAACTTTTCTTGAGAATGTTTGTTTTTTTTTCGGTAATTTTTTTTATCTCACCCCAAGGAGAGTTTAAGGGAGTTTTGTTAACGGCACTTCGCTCTAGATTAGGTTTTAGCGTTTGTTGCTTGTTCGTGTATTGCTACGGATTTACAATGGTCCAAATTAAGGTTGAACGTGGTTTGTACAGTTCATATTTTGTTGAAGGAAAAAGAAAGCTATTTGTAAAAATAAAACTGTATAGTTTTATTTTTTCAATAATTAATATTGTTTATTGTCTTAAGAGCAATATATATGTATATCTATTCAGGGCCCGTAAAATTTTATACTATATATAAATTTTATATTATTTTTAATATGGATATCCAGGCCAGACACATTAAGACGTCCGACTAACGAAAAACTTGTAGGTTCACTCCCTACTAGGAGCAATCAAATATTTTCATTTGCCCTTTCTGGCAAAACAAAGAGTGACTTTGGTTCCCGCCTCTAAATACGCAATATCTAGAGTTCCGGCGGAAATCGAAGAACGGAGTGTCCTGATACTAGGTTCTACCTGCCTACCTGCTATGCGAGATAATGAGCAAAGCCGCTTGTGTATATTATACATTAAAAACCTTTTACCCTCAATCTAATGGCGTGTAAAAATATACTGTCAGTAAAATCTGTACCATAATAAAACATAAAGCAATATAGAAATAGTGTCACATCTACATAAACACTCTTAGTGCTAAAATATAAGAAAAACATCATATTGAAAATATAATTTTTCTATGTTTTTAAACACTTACTTTGACTTGGTGACGTTTAAAATGACTATATACATTAAGCATCTACGAACTTACCCGAAAACCGTAAAATTTACAGGTAAATTAAATTTTACAGGTAAATTTTACCGGTAAATTATTTATTTTTTTAATGGTCACTTTGGGGCTTTAGTTGATGGAGTGGTTGAAACATTTTATTTTTAGGTAAAGTGATAATTTAGCTGTGTGTGTTAAATGTAACTATGAAAAATTAATGTCACCGTCCCCATTTTGATTTCATATGTAAGTCACGGCCCCATTTGGATTTTATGTGTAATAAAAAAAAAATGAAACTAAAACTTGTATTATAGAAACTTGCTAATATAAATTTACAAAGATCTCAAAAACATATGACCTCATACATTAGAATCAAAAGTAACCTTAAAAAAACGCTATCGAGACCTAATTTGAAGTATTTGACTCTATGGGCGACGGTTGTGGAATTTGACAATAAATATCAATGTCGGGTAATATATCAATTTCGGGTAAAATATCCAGTTCCCTCTAGTTCCCTCTACCTACCCTGCCATATGTGGGGTACAGCGTGAAGCTAAAAAATGTAATGGCCAAGTATTGGACAAATATCAGGTTCTCTTCTCTATATCATCAATAATAGAAAAAACCTAGCTCTCAAAAAAGCTTGTGGGCTGATTCGCCTTAAATCGGTTAAGTGCGAGCCAGGTATAATCTAACCTAAAAAATAATAAGTTTTCCTAATTTCGAAAGCGAATTACATGTCGTTATTATCATATTATTTTAATATTATATAACATTGTTATAACAACGATCTAAATCAGATTGATTATACATAATTAATTGAATGTGTTATTAATAGTAAATGAAATTATCTGGAATATTATCCTATAAATATACATAAATATGTATACTGATAAGAATACTAGTGGACCCGAACGCGGCTACGCCCGCTTGAACGAAAGGAATATTTATTAGTATCCTATGTTCATCCCGAGAACCTCAAGTATCTCTATATGAGTATTTTATTACAATTAAATTAGCGGTTTGGCCCTGATTGTGTAAAAGACAGACAGACAGACAAACAGAGTTACTTTCGAATTTATAATGTAGGTATGGATAGACGTCAATTAAATAGAATTTCATACGCAATAAAGCTTTTATGTCCTGGTGAGGACTTTTTTTCTTTTATGTATTTCTCTTGTAATACGTAAAAGAAAAAAACAGCATAAACAGAATTTTTAAAAAATAGTACAACCTGAATTTTCATTCTAAAACAGGCCAAGGTTTCCACTAAAATATGTATTCACTATACAAAAATAATTCACCAGAATTTGTATGTAATTTACTTACGTAGCATACCTTTAGAGCACTCGAAGATTTTTCAGTAGAGATATTTAATTAACGAAGGTAATTTTAATTGTTAATTGTCTTTTTAATGATTGATTGTTGAACAATGTTGATGATTAATTAACCTATTTACTTAAAACTACTTATAATAATAAAATTGTAAATTCGTACTGTATTGAAAATCGAGTAAGATGTATCCAATCTCTCGATGTTACAGCTAGGAAATATTCAGGTCGACAAGATTTACGTTCGAGAAGAAAAATATTCTGTTATATACATTATATTAAATTTGTAAAGATATTTTTTTCACCTTCAAGCTTTATTCAGCATATAGCAGGGTAGGCAGAGGGAACCTAATGTTAAGAGACTCCGTTCCCCACTTTTTGCCGGCGTAAAATAGCGGAATTCAACGCCGCGTTTTGCCTTGGCACTAGAGCGAAGTAATAAAAAATATTAATAAATAATAATTCATTCATTCATTATGCTTAAAGCACTAATAAAAAAAAGCATGTTAGGATAAGGTTTTTTTTAACCTGTTACATTACACTGGACACCTTTGTTCAAAGATTATGGTTAAAAGATTTTTTTTATAGTTTCTGTATTTAAACACCAAAAATTTTGTACTAGCTTAAAGTATTTTTATGTGTGAATAAAATTTTGCGAGAACCATCTTAGCACAGTGGCTGTAAATGCAGTGGCTGTGGGTTCGATCTCACTAGAGGGAATTAATTATTTTTATTTCCCTACTCATCTGTACGTCATCTCAACATTAGGTTCCCTTTGTCTGTCCCGCTATATTTGGGATTTACAAACCCAGATATTTTTGATCTATGTTATATTTTTATTTTCGCATTTATGATATTAATTATTTTTTTTAATAAAAAATTTCTTATGTAATTTCTAACACCTTTAAGGATATGAGTAGAAATTTTCATGATAATCGGTTAAGTAGTGTTGGCGTCAAAGCGTAACACAAACTTTCATTTACATTTATATAATTAAAATGATGATATTTGCTATCAAAAATATCAGCTCTTCCTTTCCTACATTATATATATAACATAGAATATTCATCCAATATATATGTAGATTAAAACAGTAAAACAAAAATAAAGAACTCAAAATTGAATAATCCATTAGTCTATCATGTAAATGTTGCTAAGAAAAAATCTCATAGGGCCGTGACAAACGACCGCCGCGCCGTGCTGCTGCTTCACGGTGATTAGGAACTTAGGTAACCCCCCAGGGAGAGATATTAAAGTCGGATGACCCTTGGAGGCTTGTAAATCGTAAGAGGATTGTGCTACGTATGAACTTTGTTAATATTATCTAATTAATAGTTATTCTATAGAGGCTGGAGGGTAAAATTATAAGGGTTTGTGTGCCCAGGTGTTTAAATGTGGAAGTTAAGGTTTAAGATTATTGAATTAAGGTCAATTTCAACTTCAATTTCATTTGGAAATTCATAAGGGCAGTCGTGGCGTAGGGATATAATAAACAGAACTGGTTGTAGGTTCGATCTCCAATCTAAAAAATGAACAAGCAACTCTTCCAAAATTCGGCGGAAAACGGAGAACGGAGTGTTTCAACATAGGGTTCTCTCTGCTTACTCTATTGTTTGCGTAATATAGCGTGAAGCTGATAAAAGAACTCATAACAATAAATATTGAAATTTTCGTTTCTTACTATTATTTTTATTTAGAGAACTGTTTGTGCAGACATGTACGTATAATGAAATTAACTCAAATTCTGTTTGGTTAAACTTCTTTTAAATTTCCCCCAGGATTCCGAGCTAACTACATTGACTTTACCATTTAGCTTAACTAAACTTTTCAAACAATATGATGAAGACTAAATAAATATATTTTTTTCATATTATTTTGTAATGGTTTTGGTTTTTAATATTAAATAAACTTAAATAAATATTAAATAAACTTGTCTATATTAATTATGTTCATATAAAAAGAAAAGAAAAAATATTAGGTAACATATTTCATGAATACTTAGGTTTACGCTATAAATATTTTTGTCTTGTTTGATTTATTGTTTAGCTTTTTCACGCTGAATCCCGCACTGATATTCCACTCTGGAATGTAACTACGTGTTGAGAGCCGCTGCTTATATTATCTATATATATAAAAGGACTTGTCCTCACTGACTGAGATAAGACGCGTGCACAGCCGTAACCGCTGTGCGTAGAAACGTGAAATTTGGACAGATGTTTACTTTCGTAATCTGGACATCCACTAAGAAGGGATTTTGAAAAATTTTAACCCTAAAGGGGTGAAATAGGGGTTCAAAGTTTGTATGGAAAAAAATTTAAATCGGCACCGATTTTTATAAAATTTGAAATTTAGATTTTTAAAAGTATTTAATTGAACACGTGTTTCATCGTTTTCTAGAATTCTCCCCCTAAGGGTGCAAATAAGGGGTTGAAAGTTTGTATGGAAAAATCTTTAAAGGCACCGATTTCTATAAAATTTGGAATTTAGATTTTTAAAAGTATTTAATTGAACACGTGTTTCATCGTTTTCTAGAATTCTGCCCCTAAGGGTGCAAATAAGAGGTTGAAAGTTTGTATAATTTTTTTTTAAATCGGCAACAATTTTTATAAAATTTGAAATTCAGACTCTTAAAAGTATTTAATTGAATATATGTTTCATGGTTTTCTAGAATTCACCCCTAAATAAGCAAGCAAAGCTGCGCGCGTCCGCTAGTTAAGTATATTATTTTAGTGTAATATCCGCTAAAAGTATAATATACAATTTTCTCTTCTAATCTCAAATATATAACGCAGCTATAAAACATTATAAACAAAGAAAACTTCGATGATTTATGTAGTCCTTAGTCCGAGTTGCGAAATTACGAAGTTTTGTCGAGAAAATTTCTAAAATTCTAAAGTGTCGCCTTCCTTCTGTTTTCTACTGTATCTAAAACTGTGGAGTTTGCGAGCGAGTGTAACTTTGTACGCCCTTAAATATAAATTGCACAACTTCGCGCCTCTCTGTGAATGAAGTTACACCGTTATATCGTCTTTCAAACAGTTAACGTGACAAGGTAAAGTTTTTTTTTGTTACTGTCACGCTATATTCCGCAGCAGGGTATGCAGGGGGAACCTGGTGTTAAGAGACTCCATTCCCAAGTACCGATTACCCCGTTGGCCGAACTCAAACGCCACGATTTGCCTCGACACCAGAGCGAAGAAATGGAAATATTAAATATTTAATTTTGCGAGTGAGAATCGAATCTACTATCTGTCGTATTTATAGTCGTACTTTGTGCTCCTGTGCCACAAACGGTCTGGAAGTTGAACTTTGATATTCATAAAAAATGTATGGACAGTTTCAATATGACAGCAACTAGTTACAGAAAGCTTTTAAGAGCTGGTTGAAATTTATTTGCTGTAGGAAACGTAAGTTTCAATGAACGTACTGTAAATTTGGTTGGAGTGCTTGTGGTTATTTAATAGATGAAAATTGTAGTTTGTATTGATATTTACAAATCAGTAAAATTTATTGACTTCAATTTTTTGTTGTTCGCTCTGTATATTTATTGATTAAATTATTTGTAATTAATAAATAATATTTGTATAAAGTTTCTCTAACGATAACGGTAGATATCTAGTGCTAAGATACTTTCAGATTGGATACTGAAGGAAGAATTGGACCCAATTGGAATTTGAACCAACAACCATTGCATAAAACTATACTTAAAGATATTACAATAAAGCCATATCAAATATTTCTTTTAACTTTCAAACAACTAAGCTAATCTGCAAACATTTTTAAACAAGACCGTTTGTTTAACAAAGAAAACTTCCACCGACCTTTTGGTCCATTCGTTACTAATTGGTTAATTCAACCGAATCGCGGTTTTCAAAGCCACTTTGATATCCTTGTTGCTGATAATGCTAATTAGCACCGCCTTCATAATCAAATGGAAAATTCTTTGGAGCGGTTTCTAGACTTCGCAGAGTAGTCAGAATAAATATCTATTATTAAGACACTCTGTTTTCTATTTTCTCTTTTAATGCCATGCTTTTTCTTTTTAGCTTTTATCCCACTCTGGGTTTGAAAATTATTCATTTATACTTATATTTGTAATTTTTTGACAAATTGTAATATTCAATTCCAATCCAACACGTAAATCTCTTATATGGGCAGAAAGTGGAGAACAGGTTTTTCCTATCATCTTCATGAAATGCAAGTTCTCAAGTAATTATTAACTTCTGAGGTTACTATAGTTTAACAATTGAACTGTGATAGCGTGTAATCGATATTGAATCTTGTGTGGAATTAAACCATGTGGTAGGGTTTGCTCAAGTTTCCCATTTTCAGCGAATATTATGTGCATGTATCTAGATGTTATAGATCAGTGTAATACTTTAGGGGTATTGGATTTTGTTTGTCTGTTACGCTTTTACGCTAAAATGACTCAATCGATTGTCATGAAACTTTGTACGCTTATTGTTAGATGTATTTGGAAGGACATAGGATACTTTTTTTTCAGCTTCACAATGTATCCTGCATGTAGCAGAGTAAGCAGAGGGAGCCTAGTGCACTCCACGTCCCACTTTCCGCTGAACGTAGAAACGTGAAATATGGACAGATGTTTATTTTCATAATGTTAACACTCACTAAAATTGAATATTGAAAAAAAAATAACTCTAGGGGTGAAGTAGAGGTTGAAAGTTTGTGTGGTCAAATCAAATCCTTAATTTTTTTTATAAAATTCATACTCTTAAAAATATTTCATTGAAAACGTGTTTCATGGTTTATTAGAATTCACCCCCATAAACTGAAAATAATTTCATAAATATATTTGATAAATATTGAGCGAAGCCGCCTGACTCAGCTAGTTCTTATATGATATTATAGGTTACATTTAATCTAATATTAATATTATTAAAACTTAAAGACTTAAAAGATTTTAAAGGGCAAAGCTTTTGAAGTTCAAGTATAATGTGAATCGGTTTCCATTAAAGTTTTCGGTTTTGTTATCACCATAGTTCTGGTCGAGAATGTAGCATTGTTTTGTTATCTGCATTGTTTAACCTCATCTCAAGTTTTAACAGATTGTGTATTATCAATTAGAACCATCCTGTATAAGTATTTCTATAGTATTCCACTATCGTGAAAGTTGTTACTTTGAAGGGATTTCAGTGTCTAGCTTTAGAACTTCGAAGTTTGTAGATTCATAGAATATTACAATGCAATATCTTCTCATTATTATATGGTATGTATTAGTTCTTATATTGTTTTAGCATAAGATGGTTATGGGTTCAAATTCCAATCGAAATGATTCATATTAAAAAAATATATATATTACCGACTTCCATGCAATTCTATTAGGAATATCGCATAGTAACATAAAAATATTCTATAGTAAATTTTTAACTACAATTTTGTATAAAAAACTAAAAATTTAGCGTTAGCTTTAAAAAATATTTGAAGCTTAACGAAACTCCAGTCCATAGGGCCGACTACGCACACAGGCTACACAAATATTTGGCTTGTTTGACATGCTGCTACTTTGGTGTAGTCCGAACGACGTTCATCAATACAGTGTACAAAACTGATGAACAAAAACAATCCATTTACTTTACTGACTCACAAGGTGGATTTTCGGTTAGTATTTGAAATAACAAAGTTCGTTTATTATACTTGTTGAAGTAGAAGTACAAATAAACAATACTCTACTATGTATATATTTTCGTAGTGAGGGTGAGTTTTGAGTTGAATGAACGTGGCTGATGGCTAGTCAAGACACTATTTTTTTCTCTTTGTAGTGTATGTATTTGAGAGGTATTTCATTATTTACAATCTGTCAGCAAATGAAATTCTGATTCTGAGTTAAATAAAACATTCTTAATATTATTATTTATCATTTTGGAGTTATTATTATCTTCTTATTCGAGAATTAACCGCTTCGTTACGTAACGCGTAACGGCGCCAGTCTATCTGGCTTCCCTTTCTCTCACGTATATAGCAACGGTAAGCAGGCTCCTCTTTTCTCGCTCTAATCCACAGCGAATAGCACATATATCGGACAGACGCTTCACTCTCCTCTCTCCACATGATTCAGTGTTTGGTATGCGATAGACATATGCTGTTGACCATGAGCAGATTACCTAAATGCTAATTATTGCTTTTGTTAGATTAAATAATTCTACTAATAATGTACATACATACTCAAAATTCTAATGTACATATTAAAAATCATAACCTTTCCTTACATTTTTTTCTTCATATTAATATACATAAAATTTATATAATAACTTACGCTTTTCTCAAGTTAAACAATTTCAATATTAAATAGTTCAATTTCGATTAGTCTAAGCACTTTTGTCGGGCGTAAAACCATTGTAAATCAAATGTCTAATCGAAGTTCTAAAAGAAAATAACGTAAGACATGTTATTATAAAATGTATGCGAGAACTATTTTATTCCATAGTTTTCCAAAGATCAAAATATCGGTACGAAACTCTCACAAGTGACTTAGCAAATTTCTCCTAAATATAAACTCCTTTATATCGAAACGTCCAATAGTAAAAGCTATCTGCATTTGAACCAGTAACACCCATTAACACGTGCGCGGCGTACCGCATTTCTCAGTGCAGAGTCCAGTCTAACACTTAATGGGGCCGAATCGACCCCACGTATTGATGCAATTCCCTAACAGTGACCTGATTGTCTCAATTATCCTTTGTACGACGAATAGGCTGAAGTAATTAAAGTGGAACGTCATGTACACGCGCTTTGGATCCAAGCTTCATAGTCCATGTTTGGATATGACTTACAAATAGCAGAATGCTATACTAGAATTGGAAGGTATTTCGAGGCTTTTACTGATAACGAGTTTTTTTTAATGTTTTTTTTTGTTTTTACTGATAAGGTAAACCGATTGACAGTTGCCGCGAGTTTGTTACAATTTAAAATATGGTCAGAGGTGAAATATTTGTATTTCAAGTTTAGTATATAATAAAAAGCTTTATAAGAAAAAGCTAGTAAAATAATAGTAGATATCCAATTTTTTTCGAGCTGCCGTTTTTTATTCTATCTACAGCAGGATATGCCAAATCCAGTATTAAGACCGTTCGTCCGTTCGTTCTCCACTCTCCGTTCCCTCCAAATCAAGACGTTTCATTAAGCCAAACTGTTCTTCATAATACTTATAATGATTATATCTAATCTAAACACATACATCTCATTTAGATAACATAGACGTTGGATTGATCGTTGGATTGACTTGCAGGGTAGGCAGAGGGAACGTAGTGTTAAGGCACTCTGTTCTCAATTTTGCCTCGAAATCTGGGGAACTTAACGCCGCGCTTTACCTCGATATCAAAGCCTAGAAATGAAAATATTAACTATTTCATTTCCTTAAGTGGAAATCGAACTTACTATCTGTCCCCCTGTGCCCCTGCGCCATACCTGGCCTTATATATCATATAAGGTGCATAACTCGTGGCTCAGGTGTCGGCGTCTAAGTACGACATCCGGAGCGTAATGCTCTCGTAAACAACACTGTTTGAAGCCGAGTTTCAACAAACTTGGTATTAGCGACATAAAAATAAATTGATATTTATTACTAAGTAACTCACGTCTTTCAAAACTTTAGTGGGTGTATGGTGTAAAATTGAAATTTTATTATTATGATAGGTTATAGTTTAGTTTGACGATAAACTTATTGTGTATAAGATTCTGTCCATAAATAAGATATTATAAAATCATTTTCGTGATAAAAAGGAGACTCACTAAAGAAAAATAAGCGCGTATATCTTTATTACCATTTTGTATCCCGCATAAAGTAAGATAAGAAGCACCTTTCTCCACTCTTCTCCGAATTTTCTAGGCATTGCGTGTTGAGTAGCGGAATAAATATATAAAATATTTAATTTCCTCGAGTAGGAATCGAATTGACAACCTGTCGCGTTTATAGTAACAGGCTTGTGCCCCTCCATCGCGACTGGCCCCTTATAAATAAAAATATCTTTGGTTATAAATATATTTTGCAATTTATTCGTAATTTCTAATTACTATACTATCTCTATTAATTTATGTGAACTATAGAGAATGGACATCTTGAATGTGCAATTAGCGTATTAAAGGATTACCATTAAGACCTTAATTGGTATTAAATAATGTCTGATGTGCTTTAATGGATATGTAAAAGTCATTTATTATTATTGTTTACAGTGAAAACAAATTATTAAATTATCTAAACCTAGAATTTACTTTGTTTTTTTACAATGTTATATATGTAATGTATATAAATAAAAACAACGGTCGCGACACTCGGGCCGTCCATACATGAATAACTCCGGATGATATGATTGTATGATAAAAATGATTCTATTATTCATAATTATTTTATTTTTTTTATTATTTATTTTACAACTCTGTTACACACTGTTACATCTCTTTAAAAAAATATATACTCTTCATAATATAAACAGGTTTAAATTTTTCATTTAAACAAATCGTAATATATTTCCGTTTCACTCATATTTAAGTGTACAGTACGCAGAGAAAACTTGATGTTAAGATCCTTCATTCTCAACTCTCCGCTTCCGCACTGCGCCACTTCTGAAATTCCACTTTCATTTAATTTTAAATGAAAATGTCATAAATAACACAAAAAAAACCACACCAAAAAGCAAATTGAGTAAAAAATATCTGAGTAAATTAAAACGATGGAAAACAACACAACACAAACGAAAAAAATGCAATAACAATAACATTTACAATGAAATAATTCACAAAAAAAAGCCAAGTCAAAAATAAACCCGTCATGTTGGTACACATGATTAAGCAAATAAAAAATGTTGCGAATAAGTATTACATCGGTTGGGCACAGGATGTGGACAAATTGTCCCAAAGGACATAAAAACAATGTGACAGTATAAAAAGTTGTATAAAAAATTATTCTTTTCATATATATTGTATGTATTGCATACGACGTGGATTGATGAACTGTAGAGAGAGACGAATGTAAACATGTGTCCTTTTCCCACTTAATTATGAAACGGAAATATTAATATGTTGCGATTTATTTAAATGGCAATTTTCAACGTGTTTATATTATGAACACTATATGTTTTTATTTACGAGTATATAAATATATACGTATATATATATATATATATATATATCTATCACTCGTATAACTATGCTGAGCGCAGCGTTGAGGTCCGTCACACGAAATGCCTAAAGCATTCGGTGGAAAGTAAGGAACAGAAGTGTCTAAAAGGGGAACGGAGTTTAACACTAGGTTCAGAGGTTCTCTTTGCCTATTCTGCTCAGGATATAGCGTAAAGCGCAGTGGGGAAGCGTTTGACAGCAAGGTGACAACAAGGTGGTTCTCAGGTCTGGGGCATTAACTTTAGTGTACTGGTGGTAAATTATTTGACGTTCAGAAAATGAAGATTGTAATTTATTATTTTGAANAAAAAAAACCACACCAAAAAGCAAATTGAGCAAAAAATATCTGAGTAAATTAAAACGATGGGAAACAACACAACACAAACGAAAAAAATGCAATAACAATAACATTTACAATGAAATAATTCACAAAAAAAAAGCCAAGTCAAAAATAAACCCGTCATGTTGGTACACATGATTAAGCAAATAAAAAATGTTGCGAATAAGTATTACATCGGTTGGGCACAGGATGTGGACAAATCGTCCCAAAGGACATAAAAACAATGTGACAGTATAAAAAGTTGTATAAAAATTATTCTTTTCATATGTATGTATTGCATACGACGTGGATTGATGAACTGTAGAGAGAGACGAATGTATACATGTGTCCTTTTCCCACTTAATTATGAAACGGAAATATTAATGTTGCGATTTATTTAAATGGCAATTTTCAACGTGTTTATATGTGAAGTTTATATGTGAAGAGTGTTTAATTTTATATACGAGTATATAAATATATATATATATATATATATATACCTATCACTCGTATAACTAGGCTGAGCGCGGCGTTGCAAGCATTCGGTGGAAAGTAAGGAACAGAAGTGTCTGAAAGGGGAACGGAGTTTAACACTAGGTTCAGAGGTTCTCTTTGCCTATGCTGCTCAGGACATAGCGTAAAGCGCAGTGGGGAAGCGTTTGACAGCAAGGTAACAACAAGGTGGTTCTCAGGTCTGGAGCATTAACTTTAGTGAACTGGTGGTAAAAACTGAACCATGTAACTTCTTATTTTGAATAAAATTATTTGAATTTGAATTTGCTATACATAACCGATTTTGACTATATGTTAGTATATAAATTTCTATAGCCTGTTGTAGAGAGAGAGCTTTATCCAAAATATTATTAATTCTGGATTCCACAGGATCTCCCGGTCAAGTAGGTCGTACCGTAACACCAAATTGCATAGTAAAATTAAATCGATATAAGCATTATGCAACGTGCACGTAATGCTTCTGGAAGTGTACCATTGAGGATTTTATACGGTTGCAGTATTCGCAGGCGTATAATATAAATTGAATCGTGTCAAAAATGTATATATTTTGTTATTTTTACTCAAGCTCTTAGCAGAGCAAATTAATAACGAATAACTTACTTTTTCTATGAAATCAATATATCAACGGAAACAGCTTTAGTTATTAAATATAAAGGCTTTACATATTTCTTTATTGAAAAGAATAATATCTTACTGCATTTAATTTAATTTAACTATATATAAAATAAATTACTGATTTTCGATTATTTTAAGCTTAACGTTTTGTAATATTAGTCGCCCTGACATAGACTTCAATTTATTTCCACCGGCACGGGTAAAATTAGGTAAATCTCAATCTTACAGAACACCACTCGAATCATCTCTTAATTAGGACATGAACTTTATAAGCTATGTAAAGATTACCTTTACATACCTTATGCAAATTACTTTATTTCATTTTTTTTCAAATTCACGCTGTATCCCGCATATAGCGGGGTAGGCAGAGGTACGTCACGTAACGTAGTGAATTATCACTACACACTTCCTCACTTTTCGTCGAATTTTGCTTTTTTACCAGATTTGCCTTATTGCCAGAGCGAAGAAATGAAAACATTGATAATTAATATTCCCCGAGTGGGGATCGAACCCACGACCGTCACGTTTACACTCACACGCTTTTGCCACTGCGCCACTACTGATTTCCTCATTTGATCCAACATTAATCTCAACAAGAGATTGCGTTCATATTAATTTTCGTTCGCTGCAATTTATTTGCCAAGCCATAGAACTTCTAAATTAATTACAACAAACATAGTTCGAATAGGGACCGAAACTAATTCTATGTTTTGATTATAATTAAAATGAACGTCGTATTCGAATTGTAAAATAAACACATTACATGACATTTACATTTTATACAAGTTTATGGATGCCTATATCCGTATATGTGAATTTTAATTCTGCCTATGGAATGTTCCGGTAAAATATCTATTATTTACTTATGTTTGCTTTGTATAACGGTAGATAACTGCAAAAGTTACTTTTATGCTAGATTTGCTTAATTTAAAAATTAGTTATTAGTATCAAGACATGCGCCAGCGAGCGTTCCCAACCAAGGTGAAAGTTAAAAAATGATTTGTTTAAAATTTATTGATAATTATTACCAAGAAAGTAAAAAAAGAGTTAAGTATGAAAAATTAATAAAATATTAATGATTAATAGTAATAATTTCTTTGCAAAAATATATGTCATCTCATCAAAAACATAAATGTGAAATGAGAGTCAAGTTAAATGTTATGTAATAGTTATTCTCGACTTCATAAAAAATAATTGGGATATCTATATGTGTGCCGAGTACACTCGGGATAAAATTTAAGATCTAAATTTGAATAGAATAGCCAAGAATTTTACCGCCAGACATCAAACCAAATAACAACCTATTAATCAAGTAAAAGCTGGAAGAGTACACTAACCTGCAAATAAAGCCTGTACATAAAAAAATATCGAGTGAAATTTAAAGCTAGAATTTTATTCCGATTGAATTCGTCACCCATATGTTACCTATACAGATCTGACAGTCTTACACATTTAACTTGGCTTCTGTTTCACATTTATGTGTTTAATGCGATGAACCATTCTGACGCCATCAGTGTGATTTTGTTCAATTATTCCATGCAATTCGATGCTTTTNTGTTCACTTCACTATTTATGTCAAAATTACCTTGCTAAAAGTATTTGTACATGTGCTATGTGTTCACATTCGAGTGGAACCAAAGGCCAGGACATGGTCTGAGGTTCTACTCGTTTATTTTTTATGCCTATTACCCCCCTTCTCCGACATATATAATAATATAAAATCGCCATTCGATAAAATGAAATATTAGTGTTAAGGCAAAGCGAGGAACGGAATATCTTAACTCTAGGTTCCCTCTGCCTCTGCAGGGTTGCGGTGTGCGGTATACAGGTGCAGCTGATTTATTTTATAAATTAAAACTAAAATATATTAAATTTCCTAATTTCGTTAATTTATTTTACTTTTCAACTACTAGTCCATCCCTCTAGAGCTGTCTGTCTGTTAAGTAATCATGACCACTGAAACTTGGCGTAGCCACAGACATACTTGCATATGCGGTTTACGTTGAGAAGATGAAAATAAGCTACTTTGATGCTTTACACGATGAATAATTTAAGTTTTACAGATTTTTTTTTTGGTAATAATTTTTCAGTTATTTTATTGTTTGGTAAATTTAATTTAAATTGAAGTAGTTTCTTGGAAAATATGAATTATAGTATCTATAAATGAAACACAAATATTTTTATCTTTATTGATTATTTTTCTTAAATTAGCACTTTAAGCAGTTTAAATACGCAATTTTTTTCCATATATCAGCTTGGCAGTGAGAACACAGTGTTGTGTCACTCCGATTACTGCTTTTCGCCCAAGAATGAATATTAGAAGTTTAAAGTAGATTAGAGTTGAGCTCAACGCCGCATCTTGTCTAATACAGCGGAGAATCTAAAATTATTTAAAATATTTCTTTCTCTGAGTGGGGATCAAAGCCACGACCACAGTGTTTACAGTTAGAGGCACCAATTCCTTACCAGCTTATCATAAATGAATACCAGACGTATGCATAGAAACAAATTTGAGTAAAAATTATTGTTGCGTATGGTTTTAATTGACGACTAAAAGTGAGAAACGATATTGAATGTAGCTTTGATACATATTCACTAGTCCTTAGACAAACAAGTCAAAAGTACTATATTAGTACTGGCTTTGCCACCTACTACATTTATAAAAATATGCGATCAAAAGAAACGAACATTTTGGGGTACTTCCCGGGAACCTACAGTTATAAAAAATGGCATAAAGTGAGAGTTTACTATACAAATAAAGGAACAAATCATATTAAAAAAAACATTACCAACTTATATTTGTAGTTCGTTTTATATAAAATGGGTGCATACATATATGTATGTGAAATATTTTTATTTAATTTTACTTTTCAATTTCACCAACTTTTTAAATAAAATCCAAAGCTCGTTTACAATACAATCTTTCAACAGCCGCGCCGTCTGAAAATGTGTTGTGTTTCTTCGTAACCTGAATCCAGCTTTATGAGGACACGTCTGCATTAATTTGAATGTATTAAGATCGGAAATTGTAGTTTGCAACGTAAATCATAATTTCAAATTTAGTCTTTGTATGCGAAGAATAGGAGGGTGGGGGGGATTTAGGGGGGGGACTTCGGTATTGTGTATTATGCTGGTGCTGTTTAATAAACTTATTTGTGATTACTGAATATTCTTTAGTATGTACATATTAAAAAGGTTTTAGGTGTATTTTTCACGCTATATCTCGCACTGTAGGGTAGACAGAGGGAACCTGGGAACCTAGTGTTAAGATACTCTGAAATCAAAATATTAAATTCATGTAACATTTTCTTATATTAAAACACCATGACAGTAAATTTAGTTATTTAATTTAATTTTTACAAACTTATTGTTTACAGACTTGAAATAAAATCGCATTTTATACTATGCCTGGAATATTTACAGGATTAATTAAACTAGAAACAAGTAAACTGTAACTAATTGATTATTGTTGGGTATAAAAATTTAATTATATTTATTTTTCTACATCAGAAGATCCGATAAGAATTTAATAACTACTGTAGTTGTAATAAAAACTGGTCTGGCTGGTTAGCGATTTGTTGGCATACTCGTAGAATTGAGTAAGCAAAATACGTAAAAATAAAAAGAAAAGTTTATCGATTACAATATACGTCCATACATAATAGGTACAATAGAAAATAGAGTACAAGAATGTGTCTGTTACGTAACGGTTGTGGCTTCGATTCCCGCTCGAAGAAATAAAATATTTATCTCTGGTGCCTCTAGAATTGCCATTCTCGGCGGAGAATATGAAACGTAGTGTTTTAAAACTGGGTACCCTCTGCCTACCCCGCTGTGTGTGGGAAACAACTGCGAAATTGAAAAAGAAACAATACAATATAATAATTTTCCAAATAANTTTATTTTTCTACATCAGAAGATCCGATAAGAATTTAATAACTACTGTAGTTGTAATAAAAACTGGTCTGGCTGGTTAGCGATTTGTTGGCTTACTCCAAGCCAGCGGTGGCGCATAGGTACAAGGTTGTGTCTGTTACGTGACGGTTGTGGCTTCGATTACCGCTCGAAGAAATAAAATATTGAATATTTTGTGGAACGTAGTGTTTTAAGACTGGGTTCCCTCTGCCTACCCCGCTTTGTGCGGGAAACAACTGCGAAATTGAAAAAGAAACAATACAATATAATAATTTACCAAATAAAAATAGTTCAATAACTGCATATTATTTTATACTGATGTTCTAATACTTGTTAATCGTGTAAAACAATTACAATGCAAACCCACATCAAATTATGAACCTAAAATGACAAAACAGAGTAAATTAATTAATGAGTAAAGCGTGACACCGTGACAGTTGGGCCACTCCTTATTTTAAGAAATTAGGACCTAATCTCCTCAAATGTTTAACATACATTATTTAAATACTGGCATCCTCATCAAAAGTTTAAATTATTTCAATTTGCTGAACAGAATGAGTAAGTGATTAAATATGAAATAAATTTAGAGTGGGATTTATGTATTTTTAGCTTCCTGTACATAACAGGATAGGTGAAGTGAACCTGGGAACCTAGTGTTAAGATACTCCGTTCTCCATTACGACACTTTCGTTCCGAAATCCGCTGAATTCTTGAGACATATGCAACAGGGCTAGTAAATAATCATAATTTATTAGATATTTTCGAGCAGATTCATTATCTAAGTGGAAATCGAATCTATAACCATCGCGTTTATCGTCACTGTACCACTGAACTATGCTAATTAGATAATTAATTTCTATATTTGCAACACGCACGGTGAGATCCAGTTCTAATTTGTTAGACTAGAACGAGGTGTGTCCTGGCTTCAGATTGGGGGTAAATAATGTTCTGGTCACGAATTTGTTGCGTTAATTAATTATAGCTTAAGCCGTAGTGGAGGATGTATCCAGGATGACCACTTGGTGCATAAATGCTGTACTGCCTATATGATTTCTAAGAGTTCAGCTTTCGCAGAGGCACATGGTGTAACTGTAAACGCGAAAGATTGCGGGTTCAAGTCCCACAGTCGAGGGAATGAAATATTCATGAAAATATTTCACTTCATTTCCTCGCTTTGATAGGGAGTCGAAACGCCGTGTTGAATTCCGCTACTCAACGCTCCAGAATTTGGCGGAAAGTGGGTAACGGAAGTGTCTTAATTTGAGCGGTTCCCATGTTCCCTGTATCCTCTTTGCTATATGCGGGATAAGCGTGAAATTAAAAAAAAGAACTACAGTAATTTTTACTTCAAACAAATATATTTAAAACAATAATATAATTACCTTCTACCCACATAAATTTTCTCTACACAGTTAACATCACTCAAAGATCGATCGATATACCAGCGACGATTGGAATCTCGTTCCTAACGAACCGTATCTCACCTGAGTCGGCATTTATCGAACGTTCGAACTACATATAAGTTTCCGATACTTAATGAAGTATAGAGGGGACGGGTGACGTCACTCGTCACTTCAGTCTACACTTTAAGTTGCTAATTAACACTTATACACTTGTGTTTGCGTCACTTAAGTAGTAATTAGTGTTTGTGATTTGAGTTATCAATGGCAAGTGGTTTAATTTGAGGTAATAGTATGTCAACTTTAATTACTATTTTATGAGGCTAGCGTGACGATTGTGGGTTCGATTCCCACTCGGGAATTATTAAATATTAATATTTTATTTTTTTCGGTCAAGTAACAAGGTAAAAACGGCGTTGAGTCCCGCCACTCAACACACAAGGCTCTCTCTGCTATATGCGGGATATCGTATACATACACAATAGAACTACATAAAAACATTTTTAATTTTAACATTTAAATTAATTTTCAAGGTATTAAATTTTTTAACATTAGAAATAATTTTAAGAGCATTGCAAACATGTATCTATAAAGAATAAATTAAAAATAATCGTGTGGTCCAAGCGGGCGAAGCCGTGGCAGGATCGCTAGTAAAAAATAAAATTTAAAGTAAAATATTTTTTTCATCACTTTTTGTAATTTTCTTTAAAATGTATAATATAAAATAAGCAAATAATATCTATAGACAAAACTATGAATTAAAAGAAATAAATGCCTTTTCATATTAATTTTATTATTCTCTTTAATACTAAGCACGTTACTACAATTAGTTTATAGCTGGCCATAAAACTTTTTTAAATTTATTGCACTTCTGGGAATTGAATTTAATTAAAATCATGCAAATGTCTACCTTTCGAGAGGCCAAACAACCATTAGGGAGTGCCATTTCAAAGAGATTTTTTTATTAAAAGCGAAAACTTACGGCAAACGAATTTTTATTTCTTCCGAGCTTTAACCTCACAAATTATGATATTTGAGCCATATATCGAATTTTAATATTGATGCGGTCCTAATCGTATGTAGGTTCGATATCCATTATAGGTAAGATTATTATTTAAGGCGAATTGCGGCGCAGGGGCGCTAGAGTGCGACTGTAATTGCGACAGGTCGCGAGTTTGATTCCCACTCGTGAAAATGGAATATGAAAACAAACGAAATGAAAGCGAAGGTGGGGTGGGAAGGTTAAGCTCCACCTAATACACAAAGCCAACAAAATTCGGCGGAAAGTGGGTAACGGAAATCTCTTAATGGGAATAAAATGTCTTAACATTAGGTTCCCAGGTTCCCATATACCTACCCTGTTATGTACGGGATACAGCGACATGATAGAATGTAGGTAATATATGTATATCTAGAAACGAAAATTGAACTCATAACCTCTGGTTAAGCAGAAAATAACTTACCACTGGTTTAATAGTTTTGTATTACAACATTAATTACCCGGCTCCAATCAAATAACAATAAAAGATGTTAATAAAACGTTCGTTTCACCAAGTGGGGTCCGAGCCCCTCTTTTACGGTATTTTATGGCTTTATTTATTTGTGTCTATTATATGGCCATTTCTCAATGGTATTTATGAAGTAAAATAATTTTAAGATGCCTAATGATGCTTTAAAGTATCTGAACTAGCTACTGCTCTGCTAATATGGAGACGTCAGCTTCATGCTGTATCCAGCACACAGCAGGGTAGGCAGAGGGAACCTAGTGTTAGGACAAGCCACACATAACTTTACCCCGAATTCTGAAGGCATTGCGTGTTGAGTAGCAGTACTAAACGCTGTGCTTTGCCTCGACACCAGAGCAAAGAATTTAAAAAACTAAATTTTTCATTTTCTCGAGTGGGAATCGAACCAACAACCTGTAGCGTTTACAGTCAAATGCTTGTACCTCTGCACCATGACTGTCCTGAAATTTCTTTGTAATATTAGAGAATATTTTTTTCGGATAAATACAGTTGAAGTGAATGTTCATTTGTAGTATAAGAAAAAACATCTAAGAATGATGATTTTGATTTTAATGTAATTTACTAGTAAAAATACAAAATAATACAAAAAAACCCAAAGATGATTAAAAACAACAAAATTGTCTTTACATCCAAAGCCAGCTCCAGCATATTACCAGTTTCATCTTAAAACCCAGATTCAGGTGAAATTCAAATACCTTAAGCTTCATCTGCAATATTGGCTTACACGATAATGCTGTTCAAACAGCAATCACTCTGTAACTAGTAGTGCCTTTTAGGTCAATTTAATTAGCAAACTCTGCCTCTCTGAGGAAACGTAAGAGAAAACAGCGCTTTCGTAATTTATTTAAGCCTGTAAGATTTCAGGCCGTCGTGATAAAGGGGCACAATGGTGAGATTATTGGGGGTTGTGGGTTCGATCCCGATTATTTATTTATTGCTCTGGCACCAAGGCAGAAGCCCAACCTTGAGTTTTACCACTCAACAGGCAATGCCTCGAAAAAAATGGTAGAAACTGCAGGAGTGTCTTAACTGTAGGTTCCCGCCACCTTCGCTCCTGTATGCGGGATAGCGTGAAGTACAGATTTCATGGTGAAAGGGATTTTTCAAGTTATTTAACGTTCCTATTATTTATTTATCGCTCTGGCACCAAGGCAAAAATTCGAACTTGAGTTTTGCCACTCATCAGGCAATACTTCGAAAAAATTGGTATAAAATGGGGAACGGAATGTCTTAACTCTAGGTTCCCGCTACCTACGCTGCTGTATGCGGGATAGCGTGAAGTACAGATTTCATGGTGAAAGGGATTTTTCAAGTTATTTAACGTTCCTATTATTTATTTATCGCTCTGGCACCAAGGCAAAAATTCGAACTTGAGTTTTGCCACTCATCAGGCAATACTTCGAAAAAATTGGTATAAAATGGGGAACGGAATGTCTTAACTCTAGGTTCCCGCTACCTACGCTGCTGTATGCGGGATAGCGTGAAGTACAGATTTCATGGTGAAAAGAGATTTTTCAAGTTAATTCACCTTTCTACGCCACTCGGAACAAGTCTAAACAAGCCATAACCCACAAAAGCATGGCGTGACGAGGGTTTATTCATAAAAAATAGACCGTTACCTCCGCAGTGAATGTACTATTGAGTTATGACTTACAAATTCTTTGGTGGCAGCACTTTTTGTTTTCGTTTCGCTTATTTACACAAACATACCGCAATGTACTGGTTTTTGTTTGCTTTAACTTCTTCTGTACAGTTTTATGGCTTTTTTTAAGCAGGCAGAGGTAGCGTAGTGTTACGACTCTCCACTTTCCACTTAACGTTGAATTCTGGAGGCATTGCGAGTTAAATGGCGAATATCAATGCTGTGCTTGCACTTGACGCCAGAGCGAATAAGTGAAAATATTAAATATTTCATGTCTTTGTGTGGGAATCGAACTCACAACCCGTTTCGTTTACAGTTACACGTTTATGTCACTGCGGCACAATTCAAAATGTTAAATAACTAATGATAATGATTTTAATTTTATATTCTTTCTTCAGAAATTATTTTTTATTTACAAAACAAACTAAAATGATTCCTGTTTAAATATAAATTTACTTAATAATTTTCTTTATTTTAACAGTTCTAGCTAAAGTAAATATTTCTCATTTCTATTGGAAGTAACGATTGTACAATGTCAACTTGCCTAGAGAAGCTGTATCACTGGTAAATATTTTAAATTGGTTGTATTTTATTTTATACTGTAAACAAAATGTCATGCTTGATATTACTTAGAGATGAAGTTTTAAAGTAGGGATTCTTATTGATATAAATTATTTATTTTAAAGACCTATTTATATGTATTTATAGGCTATGTATTATTTTTGAATTAATGCCTGAAGTCTTTGAGGTATAGGAACACAAGCTAGTAACTTTAAACGTTCGATTCCCACTCGGGGGAATGAAATATATATATTTTTTTAATATTTTAAATGGCTCGAGAATTTTTCGTAAAAAGTGAAACGGAAGTGCCTTAATGGGAACGGAGTATTCTAACACTACGTCTCCAGGCTCTCTCTGGCCACCTTGTTATAGGTGTGAAATTAAATAATTATTTTATTCATATTAGACCTTTATACCTTAAAATAACTTTTTCGAAAACTTCCAAATCTACCATAATTTTCCAACGGAAATTTACTAATTGCTGAAATAATTATGTGTAACTAAACAACTAAAGGCGAAATAATATTGTTTTAATATCATCAGAGGAATGCTGGTCACGTGTCGCCGGAGGGCGGTCCCCGAGGACTGACCGGTTCCTCTCCGTGAGATGGATTCGAATATCGTAATTGATTTTGGATGTCACTACAATATGGTTATCGTCGTTCAGTTTCTATTGATAACGGCAGTTTGATAGATGAAATAACATACGGTCTTAACTCTTCATTTTTGTTTTAGTTATAATTAATAAAATAATTACATCAGCTTCACGCTGTATCCCGCAGACGGTAGGGAAGCAGGGGGAACCTAGAGCTAAGAGACATTCCCTATTTTTCAACGAATTCTGGAGGCATCGCTGGTTGAGTGGCGAAATCAACACCACACTTTGTCTCCACACCAGAATGAAGAAATAAAAATATGAAATATTTTATTATCTCGAGTGGGAATCGAACCCAGCCTATCTCGTTTAGTCACATGCTTGTGCCCCTGCACCATGACTTCTCAGAATTAATTAATTTAATTCATTTTTGTATTCAGTTAATTATATTTGAAACGACGAGGTCAAGAATGTTTTCATTTTAATATCGCCAGAGAACCACATCACAGAGTAAGACATATTTTGAGGCTTTTTGGAGCTTTGGATCGACAAAATTACTGCTTTTAGATTTTGTAACCGATTTAAAAAAAAGGAGGTTATCAATTCCACTGTACATTATTTAAATATATATTTTGATTTTCATTTAAAAATAGACTTAATGTAAAAAGATCGCGTGCTAGAGTCCGTTTTTAGGCCAATTTGACGCGGCACTTCAGTAGCTTGTAATAATACATCTATGAAATAAACATCGCGGGCTATTTATGCTAAAGCGAAAAATTATGCAGTTGTTTTTTATACTAAGTTTACCTATATTAGATGAATATTTTGTAATTATTAATTTAACATTATAATTCGTTCTTTTAAATCTTATTCGTTGTTTATTATTTAATATGATTATAAAGAATTTAAATTTTTCTTTCTTACAAAAGGTAAAAAAAATACCTAGCAAAATTCAACCCACGCCTCTTGGATACAGTCCAATCTCTATTACTACTAAGTCATGCGTTCTCATCAACTTGTTTAATTTTAAAATCTTACCTATTCAAAGCAGAGAGAGCCATTGATAAATAATTTAGTAAATATTAAAAAAAAAGGTGGGATCGAACCCCCAATAATCGCGCTTAAAACAATAATGCTTACTGCGTCAGGCGGTGTTAATCAATATGTGACATCATTTTAATAAACTTAGTATAAAATTACTTATTTACATGAATCTAATTAGGCGTGGACTTAAGTTCTTATACAAGGGAAGCCTGTTTCAGCTTCCTTGAAGCCTTTCAAGTGAATCTACAACTTGTGGAAGTTTCCTTATAGTTTTTTAGTGTCTATGTAACAACTAACTTTTATTTTTCTAACTAAATATGATACGATTAAGCAAATTGTATTTACTTTTAACTACTATTAACCTAAAACGATAACAGGTTCCCTTCGGTTATGTGCGAGAAAATTATAAAACGAAAATTAAACAACAACAACGAACAACTAGCGAAGTGTCATTCTTGATATTACAGAGAGATGAAGTCTCTACATACCTCTTTCGCCTCGTCCACTATCATCAACCTCTTCATACATCCGGAGGGTTCTCATGTTTTTTTACGTGACCTTCCTCCAGTATCTTTGATACTGTGTTTTCGAAGGTCAACCGAGGTCTCCCTCTAGGAAAATTAAAAAATCTGCTTATTCCGTAAAATAAGGAGATATGAATAAATAAAATAAATATTATGACTTAATCACACAAAAAATAATATTCTCTTTTCTCTAAAAATAATATTTAAAAAAAATCAGCTTCACGCTGTATCCCGCACATAGCAGGGTATGCAGAGTGAACGTAGTGTTTAGACACTCCGTTCCCCATAATAATATAAACAAAAACAACACCTGCAAAGATGGTCCGATATTTATGGATGCTTGGTGAAATAAAATCATTGAGTCGTTTCAGTTTTGACTTTGCTCGTATTTAAAGGTAAATTGTTCTTACATTATTAGGGTCACCAATTTTACGGCTTGCGTAAATAGAATTATCCTTTGAAATACATACTTACAAATATTTTTATAAAAAGTAAAATAAATCAGCTTCACGCTGTATCCCGCACACAGCAGAGTAGGCAAAGGGGACCTAATGTTAAGACATACCGTTCCCCAATTTCTGCCTAATTCTGGAGGCATTGCGTGTTTACTGGCAGAACTCATCGCCGCGCTTGGCCTTGACACCAGAGCGAAAAAATGGTAATATAAACGTAAATAAATATTTCACTTCCTCGAGTGGGGATCGAACCCACAACCGTCGCGTTACACTCATACATACAGTTACAATGGCCTCATATTATTAATATCCTCCTCTTCATCATCGATTTTTTTTCGATTGCCACCCGAGATTTCTACCTATCTATCCTTATATCTTATCCTTGGTATGTCAAGTAAGTTTCGTATTATAAATAGAATAAAACCACAAAACTTTACAAAATTTTTAACATGTCTAGCTTGGATATTTTCATTATATTACCAAGCTTGCTTATTTTAAGTTTAGGACTTGAATAGGTTCATTGAACTCGCTTAAATTTAAGTATCTATTAAAGTTGCAAATGCCAACCTCAGCGGACACTCGGTCAATATTTGTCTGTGGTTTAACTCTAATATTATATTAGTTATTTTTGGTTCATTTCAAACGTNTCTCATGTTTTTTTACGTGACCTTCCTCCAGTATCTTTGATACTGTGTTTTCGAAGGTCAACCGAGGTCTCCCTCTAGGAAAATTAAAAAATCTGCTTATTCCGTAAAATAAGGAGATATGAATAAATAAAATAAATATTATGACTTAATCACACAAAAAATAATATTCTCTTTTCTCTAATAATAATATTTAAAAAAAATCAGCTTCACGCTGTATCCCGCACATAGCAGGGTATGCAGAGTGAACGTAGTGTTTAGACACTCCGTTCCCCATAATAATATAAACAAAAACAACACCTGCAAAGATGGTCCGATATTTATGGATGCTTGGTGAAATAAAATCATTGAGTCGTTTCAGTTTTGACTTTGCTCGTATTTAAAGGTAAATTGTTCTTACATTATTAGGGTCACCAATTTTACGGCTTGCGTAAGTAGAATTATCCTTTGAAATACATACTTACAAATATTTTTATAAAAAGTAAAATAAATCAGCTTCACGCTGTATCCCGCACACAGCAGGGTAGGAAGGAACCTAATGTTAAGACATTCCGTTCCCCAATTTCTGGCTAATTCTGGAGGCATTGCGTGTTTACTGGCAGAACTCATCGCCGCGCTTGGCCTTGACACCAGAGCGAAAAAATGGAAATATAAACGTAAATAAATATTTCACTTCCTCGAGTGGGGATCGAACCCACAACCGTCGCGTTACAGTCATACTCTTCTGTCACAATGGCCTCATATTATTAATATCCTCCTCTTCATCATCGATTTTTTTTCGATTGTCACGTTTCGATTTCTACCTATCTACCCTTATATCTTATCCTTGGTTATGTCAAGTAAGTTTCGTATTATAAATAGAATAAAACCACAAAATTTTACAAAATTTTTAACATGTCTAGCTTGGATATTTTCATTATATTACCAAGCTTGCTTATTTTAAGGTTAGGACTTGAATAGGTTCATTGAACTCGCTTAAAATTAAATATCTATTAAAGTTGCAAATGCCAACCTGAGCGGCGGACACTCGGTCAATATTTATCTGTGGTTTAACTGTAATATTATATTAGTTATTTTTAGTTCATTTCAAACGTAAATCTTCTGTAATATAGAAAATCTAATTCTTGTGAACTATAATAATTTACTATGATATTTTGCTTGACTAGATGCCATTATCTCGTGTAGAATTTCATGAATTTGATTTCTATTATTAAATGTATATAATACCCATACTTATTTATACACTAACATACGTTAAAGATATATAACATGGCCCGAAAAAAAATTGAGGCCAGTCATGGCGTAGGGGCACAAGGCGTGCCTGTAAACGCGAAAGATTGTGGGTTCGATTCTCACTCGAGGTAATGAAATATGTTAAATTTTCATTTTTTCGCTCTGGTGTCGTCAGAACTGATATGTCTCCAGAATTTGGCGGAAAGTGGAAAGCGGAGTGTCTTACAGCGATACAGCGTGATAAGCTGGGAAAAAAATCTAAAATGTTATATTTATTTATATCTAAAAAATGCCTAAGATTTTCTATAATTTCATCTTTGGTGGGATGAAAAAATGGCAAAAAAAATTGTTTGTTGCAAAATTTTCATAAATTATGTATGGAGAGCAAGCAGAAAAGTCCAATTAACTAAGCCGAGATAAATGTTGATAATAAAACGGAGCTATTAAAAAGCTTTATTTGTCCATTTTTTATGCATTAAAGTGTCTAGAAAAATGTTTGCACGAGATTAGTGTTTTAATAGGAATTTTAAATATATACTGAAGCCAGTCGTGGCGCAGCGGTTCAAGTGTGTGATTGTAAACGTGACTGATTGTGGGTTCGATTACCACTCGAGGAAATGGAATATTTATTAAATATATATTTTGATTTAACTTTTCTCGTTGAACGGACATACAGATAAAATGTATGGATACAAGAAACGAGTACTAAGTGTTAATTAATAACCTTTTTTATTTCATCTTTATTTATTAATATGTATAATTATTACGGTAGATTTTTTTGCATATATAATTCGATTCTTCCTCGAGGAAATTAAATATTTTAAATATTTTCGTTTCTTCGCTCTGATGACGATGCAAAAGTACAGCGCTGAGTTCCCCCTCACAACACGCGGCGGAAAATGGGGAACAGAAGTGTCTTAGTTCCCAGGTTCCCTCTACGTGTCTTAGTTCCCAGGTTCCCACATAGCGTGACGCAATAAATTTTTTTTTTATAAAATTGTGAAATTCCAGTTTAGCACCGACGCCAACAATTCACCGTTTTCATTAAATTACCTGCATAATGAATAAATGTATTACACGAGGGATTCCTGTCTATACTTTTTTCTTTATTCTATTATAATCTGTAGGAAAGTGTTCTTATGCTTTATTTCTTATCTTGAGATAATAGATTTTATTTCAGTGTCTTTCTAGAGCCTGGTGACAGTGACTCTTAAAATATTTTTAACGAAGTAGATTGATATCTACGCAAGTAATATTTAAAATTGAAATGTACATTTTTTAGTCTTGCAAAATAAAGAAATCTAGAAGGAGGCCTTTTTGCTATCTTTTAAAATTATTAGTGTGCTTAAAGAATATTTCGAGGCTTTTAACGCAAGCATGTGACTTTAAACGCGACGGTTGTCTGTTCAATTCCTACTCGAAAGGGGTAGGTTTCCAGGTTCTCTCTGCCTACCCTATGAGTGCTATGTGCGGGATACGGCGTGAAGCTATAAAAAAAGATTACTCTATCTCTATAATATTAGAGTGTTATAAATTGAGCAATGGCGGGTCTAGTTCAAATAGTAATATTGCCCATATATAAAAAGGCAGCTTTGTGGATTGACTCCCGATGTGTAAAGTGCAAACAAGGGCAAACCCGCTTTTTTGGTCCAAACATTTTTATATGTTGTATATATGTCCAGTATGTATTTACTATTCATATCAAAGAAACTTAAATTAAGTTTTCATTTAGTTGGTTTTGTAAAAAAAAGACAAAGAACAATTTTTCAATTAAAAAACGAAGCGTGAAGACTTGTCACGTTTCGTTTTTAATGGAAATATAGATTTTTCTTGGTAGTTAAAACAAGATAAAAATATAGAAGGCAATAAAGGTATAACGTAAAAAAGAAAAACTAATTAATGAAATAAATTTAATGTACAAATAGTATATGGCTGAATACGTGCAATCACTTGCAATTAAAAAAAAATGTTTGTTGCCGCCATTTTGAAATGTCATTCACATTCTAATATTCAATTAATTTAGTTTATTGAACAATATATGAATATAAATTAATTTAATTGTTATAAAGGTATATAGGTATTATTTTAAATATATTTTCTAATAATATAGTTGGCGTATTTTAAAACTATTTTTTTTCTATTTTTTTATTTTAATTTGAATGTTGATAACTTTTATTCGAAATCGGAAGTTTAAAATATAATATATTTCTAATTTTAATTAAATTCTAAAGTAAAATCCTACATATTTTTTAAAGTTATACTTTTTACTCTTCCACTTAATTAAGTTAAGAATCTTTTAAAATAAAAATTATTTTAATTCTCAATCAATTATAACTACGTATATAACCAAAAACATTTTAAGATCTGTTATATATAAGATATTATTAGCTTATATGTAGAATAATAATATTTTTTTTCTCTGCAGTGTCTACAGTGGACGTGGACGCGGTGCTGGGACGTACTGCGTCTCTGCCTTGCGACGTCACTCCAGACACAAATGAGGATCGAGTGTACATGGTACTATGGTTTAGGAAGAGCGGTGGCAAGCCTATATTCAGGTATTTTATAAGTTCTAATTTAATATAATTCTGAATAAATAATCTAGAATCTAATTTTTTATTACTAATTTTAATTATTTTTTAACAAGTGATGTTTAAGCAAATTATTTGTTTATATTGAAGTATAATAAAATTACCACTAAACTAAACTAAAATAAATACTAACTAAACTAAATAACTAAAATAAATACTCACTAAAATAAAAACTAAACTAAAATAAATTACAAAATTGATTGATTGATAAATAACGCTGCTATAATGGATATAAACCTTTCTAAAATTAATCTAAAAAACCTTTTTTGAATATAAGACTTGTTAAGTTTACAAATTAATAATAAACTTAAAAGAGCCATCGAGGCTTTAGCGCGGATTTGACTTCCACAACTCAATAAGCAATGCTTCCAGAATACGGCGGAAAGTGAGGAGCGAAGTATGTTAACACTAGGCTTTTTTAAATCAACTTAGATAGATGTAAATCCAAACACCATCGAGACTGACTCAATTTGTTTACACAATAAAATTTTCACAGCATACAACTAAATAATTAAGCTTGTTTAGGCGGCGCTAATCAACCGTTGGCGTCACCTTAAACGGATAAACGGAAGCCGAGTGAGTCTATCCAATTAGCGTAGAAAATACACTTACAACGGAACGCACTTAAGACGTTTCACGCGAGCTCGTTACCGATCACACTTGATTTGCGGGGTTCCCAACCTTTTATTGTCCCCAAGTTCCGAGGGGGCAGCGCCATTCAATCGTAAACATCAAATTAGCCCTCGAAAGCACTTACGACTTCCATTAGCCACTGCTGGAAAAAAAATCTTTATCTTTTGTCGGAGGCTGAAAATGTTTACGATCCAGGAAAGACCTTTTTGAATTCTATTGAAACAAGCTAATAATTTCCGATGTGTTTTTAAGTGATGGCTCCTTTGATTGTAATTAATTGGTTTTTCAATATTATTTTTGTACGGGATGTTTGTAAATTGTTGTGTTTGTTAAAAATCAAATAATAATAAAAATCAGCCGTCCACTATATCTCGAATATTTCAGGGTAGACAGAGGGAACCTAGTGTTAACACTCTCCGTTCTCCACTTTCTGCGGAATTTTTAAAGCATTGTGTATTGAATAAAAAGAAAAAATATGTATGTATACACAAAAACATATTCTTATACATTTAAAACATTACATATTTCCATGTTCATTATTTTTCACCTCCAAGAAAATAATATGAACATTTCCCTTATCCGTTTAAATACACTCGTAATCCACCACTTATTTATTCGGAAAACGAAATTGAAAATACCATTTCCCAGCTCACGCCAACGATTACACAGATTCGCAATTATAAGTATCTACGCGACAATAACGAAACGAAACGACCGTTTTGCGGGTATAATGCTATCATGAAAAGCCTATTTAAATTGTCAGATCTACCTGTGAACAGCAGGGCACAATAAAATCATCTTCCAAAGCTTCTTGCTATATTAGGATGAAAGTAAGAAAATTGAGAAACGTAGCCTGTCCGGAAATTGAAAAAGTTCACCGTCGCCTTCTTATTTTATTCTAGAATTTGACAGAATTTTTGCTGGGGAAAATAAATTTAGGAGGTCCATGTGGCAATTTACCCCACCTTTATTAAACTGGAACGGCCGTCGTGATTGTTTCGCGCGTAATCTTTTTATGGTGATTTTTCGCAGTAACTTGCTGCCTTTTTCGGGGCTATTAATATTTTGAAAGTACAAAAGACTTATTTTTGTATATAATAAAAAATTTCAACGTTATTTCAACTCGAATGAACAATATTGATATACTAGTGCCGAGTACCGTTTTGCGTGTTTATTATTTCTTTCATATAATGCTAGAATGTTATACGTCCCTCTAGTACGATATATTTCTACTATCACTTTACCATAGACATTAATAAATTGCTTTCGTGGAATATTGAAATGTAATTTGTAATAGTGTTATCGGAAAATATAGTGAATTATTTCTTTATTTGAAAATAATATATTTTATTGAATAAAACGTTACGTTTTCTAAATAATAAATATACAATAAATACATATATGATTGTGCTTGTTAAGATTGTAAATATGTATGTTATTGCCACCTGCCGGATGGACCGACGACATAAAGAGGTTGGCGGGAAGCGGATGGGTCCGAAGAGCTGAGGATCGAGTGTGATGGCGAGAAGTGAGGATGGCCTATGTCCAGCAGTGGACAAAACATGGCTGCTGATAATGATGATGATGTTATTGTATAAAATATATTTCTATTTATAAAAGACCTTTTATGGGGCTTCGCCCGCGTTATTGTCTATAAATAACTAGAAAAAAATTAACGCGCTTAGCACAACCTATAGTCTTCCTTGATAAGTGAACTATTCAATATAAAACAATGGACAAACATCTTAATTCGAAGCAGCAGTTCCTGAGATTAACGCGATCAACCAAGCAAACTCTTCAGCTTTATAATATCAGTATAGATTTTTATGTTTTTATAGCAAAACCTATATTAAAATTATATTTTATTTCCAGTTTCGACGTCCGAGGAAGGTCATTTGACAAGGCTTTGCAATGGTCTGAACCCGGAGCTTTCGGTCCAAGAGCTCACTTCGCTACGATAGCTCGACCGGCATCTCTCACGTTAAGTTCGGTACAACTGGACGACGAAGGGATTTATAGATGTCGTGTTGATTTTAAAAATTCACCGACAAGAAATTTTCAAATACGACTCATAGTAATAGGTAAGCTATCTTCTAAAATAATTATGTTATACTGTCAATATTAAATATGTTAAGCAATTGATTTCTATTTTTTTACGTAATTTACTTGTACTTCTGTTACTTATTAAGAGGCCAGTCGTGGCGCAGGGCACAAGCGTGTAACTAAACGCGTCAGATTGGGGTTCAATTCCTACTCCAGTAAATGTAATATTTAACATTTCTTCACTCTGATGTCAAGGCTAAGCACGGTGTTGAGTTCTGCCATAATAATTCATCGAAAAGTAGGGTGTGGAGTGTCTTCACACTAGGCTTCCTCTGCTGACTCTTGCCGACTGAAGAAAAAAAGAAAATGACTAGAAAAATATAACAAAATACCTAAAAATAAAACCAAAATTAGTATAAAAGCACCCCAAATGGCAGTTCCACGAGAAGCCGACAGAGAATCAATTTAGTGATTACGAACGAATCGCGAGAGCATCGCGGGCGGGTAATGACGTTCCGCGGACATTTTAATTATGAACTGTCGACGTTCAGACCACGTTCATAAAAACGCCAACGATGACGCTGATAAAATCTGCTGGGGACAGGTTGGATTTAAGAGGAAATTAGATTTGAATTGGTAAAAAAGTAACTTTTTATACTATGTAAAAGTTTGAATAGGTTAACTGTGATTGGTGAAGCTTTAAGCTGTTGCAGCTTTACGTTGTATCCTGTAGCGTAGGGTAGACAGAGGGAACCTAATAATAGTAGTAGTCAAAGACGTCGTTTCCCAATTTTCGCTGAATTTTCGAGGTATTGTGTGTAGTTGTTTGCTTATTACTAGAACAAAGAAATGTAAATATTAATAAAGATTAATTTATTCACCCCAGTGAGAACCAAACTCATAACCGTATACAGTGACTCGCTTGTGCTACTGTGCTATGATTATCAACGGCCTTAATTCGTCTGGATCATTGATCTACTTCTGTCGCTTATTATAGTTATTATTAAACAGTTGGTCGTTGTTTTATCATAGTTAAAATTTGTAAAATATATTAGAAAAATTTAAAATTATTTACACACATATCACAAGAGAATAATTTAAATTATTTAAAAAAAATAACATAAAAAGGACTATTGCAATATCAAAAAATATAAGCACACATACCTCCGGACGTGCATCAAAGACGACAATTCCATACAAGCTCTANGGATTTAAGAGGAAATTAGATTTGAATTGGTAAAAAAGTAACTTTTTATACTATGCAAAAGTTTGAATAGGTCAACTGTGATTGGTGAAGCTTTAAGCTGTTGCAGCTTTACGTTGTATCCTGTAATTGGCAGGGTAGGCAGAGGGAACCTAATAATAGTAATAATAGTAGTCAAAGACGTCGTTTCCCACTTTTCGCTGAATTTTCGAGGCATTGGATGTAGTTGTTTGCTTATTACTAGAGCGAAGAAATGAAAGTATTAATAAAGATTAATTCATTTACCCCAGTGAGAACCAAACTCATAACCGTCTACAGTGACTTGCTTGTGCTACTGCGCCATGACTATGAACGGCCTTAATTCGTCTGGCTCATTGATCTACTTCTGTCGCTTATTATAGTTATTATTAAACAGTTGGTCGTTGTTTTATTATAGTTAAAATTTGTAAAATATATTAGAAAAAATTAAAATTATTTACACATATATGACAAGAGAATAATCTAAATTATTTAAAAAAAATAACATAAGAAGGACTATTGCAATATCAAAAAATATAAGCACACATACCTCCGGACGTGCATCAAAGACGACAATTCCATACAAGCTTCTAAATGCAGAGCAAACTACGGTGGGCTTTTCAAACAAATTACCCCATTGAAAGCGACGACAGACGCGCAAAGGGGGCGAGGGAAGTAAATTTCTTTTCAGAACAAAGCATTTAAAGTAAGCCTACATGCCGTATGTGCTCATTCGAATCCATTAGACTACTTGTGAGGAGAGGCAATTTACTTTGAATCTTTTGTTATCAAAGGGACCGTCCCGCAGTGTTATCAGTAATCAGGTGTGCCAACACCATCGTAAATCAAATTTCATTTTATAATGTTTAATAATGAAAATGTCGGATTGTTTAAACGAAAATGGCTTAACTATTGAAAATATTTTTTTGGAGAATTATACTAATTATTAATAATAATTATTATTATAATTATGTTTGTAAACGATAAAAAAATAGTTTATAAAAGCTTCGCCTAACTGCTCCTTAATTTACTGTAAGCTAAGAAGCGTAGTTCAGGTTTTTATATTAAAATTGAAATATTATCTACTATTAATAACTAAATAATAACCATTAAAACAGTAATAAATAATAACTTTGATAATGCAGAAAGGAGTATCTTAAAACTGGGTTCCCTCTGCCTACCCTGCTGTGTGCGGGATACAGCATGAAGATAAAAACAAAGTTATACGGCTATTGCTGATATCAATTAATAAAATTGAAGAATAACTAAAAAATCCATTATCCATCCATTCTGAGTTACACCACTTCTCCAGGAGCTGTCCGATATAATGGAGAATAACGCTATTGTTCGACGAGTCTATCGAATTCGTGATCGTGAGATTCTCACGTTCTTTTATGTTATTTCGTGTTTCATTAAATGTCTTGTCTTTGATAATTGAATTTGTTGGATTGTTTCTCTTCCATTATTCCCATATTGATAATTATTATCGATTTTAATATAAATTAAAATGTATAAAATATCTATCTATATATATAAAATCGAAAGGTCACTCACTCATCACGAAATCTCAGAAACTACATGTGCTAGGAATCTCAAATTTTGCATAGAAGTTACTTATAGGACGTAGGTGCTCGCTAAGACGGGAATTTGCAATATTCGACTTCTAAGGGGTTGTTTTTGGGGTCGAAAGTTTGTATGAAACTTCGTTACTACAAATGCTAGGAGTCTCAAATTTTGCATAGACGTCACTAGGACGTAGTCATGGAGACAGAAATTAATAAAAAAGTAGTTCACGCAGGCGAAGCCCCGGGCGGGCCGCTGGTTATAAATATTTGTTGTATATCTACTTATTAATTGAAAAGAAATTACTAGAATTTTTTTTTTTCTATGACAGAAACGTTTTCTTTTTTACAATTTAATCAACTTACGTACTTATAAATAAAAATCAACGAAACTTTAATAAGATAAGAAAATGTCAATGTCGTCGTTACTTGCTTTACTATATGCGATGGTTGCATGTTTAACTCCACTTGGAGTTAATATATTTTTCTGACTAAATTTGATAGTGTGTTTCTAGTGTGTTGCATTTTATGTAAAATCAATACCTATACAAATTGAAAAGTTCTGCTGCTGAACACGCAAAACCTTCAGAAATCGACGGAAAATGGAGAACAGAGTAAAATTAAGATAGTATGAATTAAGACTAGGTTCCCTCTGCCTACTTAATAGGGATACAGCGTGGAAATAAATAGCACAATATTACGATTACTGTACGGGGATGGATTCCACATCTCAACAAGCAATAGCGGAAAATGGCAGAGTGTCTTGTCACAAGGTCTGCCTTGAAACGTTAAGGTTAAGAAGAAAAAAAATAATAAAGTGACATATCACTAGCTTCCCTCTGCCTTCTCAAAACAAAATACAAAACAAAAAAAAATCTGATAAAAATTCTCCTTAGTAATACGTATAATGACAATATGATGCGAAAAATGATAATTTGAAATAATAATATAGACGGCAATGTTATATCTTATAATCTTGTAAGCCGATCAACGGTATTAAGGACGCGGTAAAATAATAAGAAAATTCTTTATCTTTCTCCCAACGTTGTTCCCTCTGTTTTCTTTAGGTTAAGACTGTTTATATTGTACTGGAAGTAAAAATTACAAATAAACGTGATAAATATAATATTATTTAGTTTATAATCAGCTTCACGCTGTATCCCGCATACAGTAGGGTAGGCAGAGGGAACCTAGAATCAAGGCACTGCGTTCCCCAATTCCTGCCGAATTCTGGAGACATTGCGTGTCGAGTAGCAGAATTCAACGCCGCGCTTTGCCTTGACACAAGAGGGAAGTAATGGAAATATATAGTTAAGTAAATATTTCATCTCCTCGAGTGGGAATCGAATCCAAAACCAGTCGGTTTTACAGTCCCTCTGTGGCCCTGCGCCACGACTGGCCTTATTTAGTTTATATTTGTAGGATTTTTATTTTTGTTGTAAATTATTCATCTAAAGTTCATATATAATTAGTTATATTGTTAGATCGTCGTGATGCAGTAGGACAGTCTGATTCCAAACGCGATGGTTGTGGCTTCGATCCTCGAGGGAATAAATTATTTTCATTTTCTTGCTCTGGTAAGAAAGCGACGGTTTTTGCCACTCAGCAGTTCTATAATTGGGGTGGAAAGTGGAGAACAAAGCTTTTGACACCAGGTTGTCATTGTCTATCCAGCTATTACCAGAATAAAGGGTGAAGCTGAAACACTTGTAGGGCACTTTTTAACTTGAAAATATTATATTAATATTGTTATTAATATAAGAAATGTAAAGATTTAAATTTTAGTGAGCTAAAAATGATTCTTTATACAGTCAGTACGAAATAGTACTAGATATAAATAAGCTAAATCTATTTCTAGCTAGAACATTTATATTTCAAAGCTGGTTAAACTAACTGGATGAGGTTCTCTATCTAATTCGTGTGTAAGCCATCTGGTTTTCTGTTAGGGGAATAGGAATTATAGTCAGCTTTACCGTATTATGAAATAATATACATATATAAACCAAGATTTTATTAATCAGCTTAACGCTATATCCCACACACAGGGTAAGCAGAGGGAACCTAGTGTTTAAACACTCCGTTATCTACTTTCCGCCAAAATCTGAAGCCTTTGCCTCGACACCAGAGCGAAGAAATGAAAATATAAATTTAAATACCTTATACATAAAATTTTTATACCTTAAGTTCAGATCGAACCCANGTGATAAATATAATATTATTTAGTTTATAATCAGCTTCACGCTGTATCCCGCATACAGTAGGGTAGGCAGAGGGAACCTAGTGTTAAGTCACTCCGTTCCCCACTTCCTGCTGAATTCTGGAGACATTGCGTTTTGAGTAGCAGAATTCAACGCCGCGCTTTGCCTTGACACAGGAGCGAAGAAATGGAAATATAAATTTAAATAAATATTTCATCTCCTCGAGTGGGAATCGAATCCAAAACCAGTCGGTTTTACAGTCACTTTGTACTCCTGCGAACGACTGGCCTTATTATTTAGTTTTTGTTGTAAATTATTCATCTAAAGTTCATATATAATTAGTTATATTGTTAGATCGTCGTGATGCAGTAGGACAGTTTGACTCCAAACGCGATGGTTATGGGTCGCCATAACCATAATCCTAATCGAGGGAATAAATTATTTTCATTTTCTTGGTCTGGTAAGAAGGCGACGGATTTTGCCATTCAGCAGTTTTATAATTGGGGTGGAAAGTGGAGAACAAAGCTTTTGACACCAGGTTGTCATTGTCTATCCAGCTATCAGCAGGACAAAGGGTGAAGCTGAAAAAAAATGTATAACACTTTTTAACTTTTTAACAAGTTAAATATGATTCTTTATACAGTCGGTACGAAATAGTGCTAGATATAAATAAGCTAAATCTATTTCTAGCTAGAACAGTTATATTTCAAAGCTGGTTAAACTAACTGGATGAGGTTCTCTATCTAATTCGTGTGTAAGCCATCTGGGTTTCTGTTAGGGGAAGAGGAATTATAGTAAACTTTACCGTATTATGAAATAATATACATATATAAACCAAGATTTTATAAATAAGCTTAACGCTGCATCCCACACACAGGGTAAGCAGAAGGAACCTAGTGTTTAAACACTCCGTTATCTACTTTCCGCCAAAATCTGAAGCCTTTGCCTCGACATCAGAGCGAAGAAATGAAAATATAAATTTAAATACCTTATACATAAAATTTTTATACCTTAAGTTCAGATCGAACCCAGAACCAGTCGTGTTTACAGAATCACTTTGTGCTTCTGTGCCACGACAGACCTCATGGAGATTTTATATGAGAAAATATAACTCGATTCCAACCAATAGATTAATTGAGTTAAGCTCCATTCACCTGGGTCAAGTGTAGGATGGGTGGGCAGAGCATCTTAAACAATCAGACCAACTCCTAATACTGATGATCTTATAGCTCAACCACTAGATTGGTCTCGAGATAGGTCAGTAAATATTTGAGACTAGCCATCTGAGATTGGTACTAGAAGTCAACATGGTTTAAATTGAACATTGTCTATTGGAGACATTACGAATGTATTTATATGGAAATTTTGAAAAAGAATTAAACAATTGGGGAACGGAGTCTCTTAACACTAGTTTAACTACCATGCTGTATGCCTCATGATTGTTTCTAATTTTCGTCTAGGAAATAAAATTTGAATTTTTAAAATATTATAAAATAAGACAACTAAATATTTGTTTTTATTTTAGTACCACCCCATCAAATGTTGTTATATGACAAATCGGGAGCTGACGTTTCTGGCATCGTGGGCCCTTTGGAGGAGGGCTCGGCACTAGTGCTCGTCTGTGAAGTACGCGGCGGTAAGTTTCTAATATGATATAAATAATATTTGTTTATTACAGGCATATAATTCTTACATATGAATTATGATTTCTTCTTGCAGATTTACGTTGTATCCTGCACATTTTAGGGTAGGCAGAAGAAATCTAGAAGGACTCTAATGTTCAGAAACTTTATTCCCAACTTTCTGAAGAATTCTGGATGTATTACGTGTTGAGTGGCGGAACTAAAAGCCGTGCTTAGCCTCGTTACCAGAGCCAAGAAAATATCATATTAGATATTTAATTTTCTCGATTGGGATTCGAACCTACAACCTGTCGCTTTACAGGCACACACTTATGCCCCAGCGCCACGTTTGAACTCATATTTATTTATTTTAATAAGTCCCTAAAACTCCCTAAAATATTCGTAATTATTATTTAATATTTTATCATTCGAAAAAATGTTAAAATGATAAAACGGCACGTTGTTCAGAATATAACGGACCGCAGCTGCAATTCTAAATTCATTTATCATTGTACAAATGTACAGCTATTGCAACAGTGCTCGATCTCGTTGCCTGTGTTGGTTTTCCACCTTCGAACATTTCTCGGCCAGGTATTGTATTCGGGGTATACCTCCAGGGTAGATTGTCAAGTTTTGACATATCAAGAACAATACTCATCGCATCCATCATATCATGGTGTATGATGCACATTGAAATGGTATCTGTCACCTTATTTCATTTTTATGTACATTTCGAGGCGTGTGATTGTTAATGCGAAGGTTGTGTATTCGATTCCCACTCGGATAAAATAATATATTTTTTTTACATTTTTAAAGTGTCATTCGACTCATAATTATTATTTTTTGCTTTTGATAACGAGGCAAAGGCCTCGAAAAATTTGGCAGAACGTGAGGAACAGAAATGTCTTAATGGGAACGGATTGTCTTGACGGATGACGGAGGTTCTCTGGGAACCTGGCCAGGTGCCTATCAAATCGGTAGGCAGGCAGTGTGTGGAATATAGTGTAAAACTATAAAAAAATAATATAAAATGTATATAAATAATCATTTTTATACAATAATAGCATTATTTATCGTTAACAACAATTTCTTCAAAGAATATACAACCTAACATTTTAGAACACAATTTCACAAAAACGCATAATTTAATTTCAAGAAACGGTAACGGTAAATGGGTCAAAATATTACCAAACCGTTTTTATATTTCCCAACAAAAAATAATTCACGCTACGATAATGCATTTGGCACGTCCCCGCCGCTAACTGAAATTACCACTCTTCGATTTTTCTATTGCTTGACTCTTTTATGGAAACATTCGGAGAGATATTCCATTCCAATGGGTTCATTGAAAAATCCGCAGTATGGGCGGCTGGCGTTGCGCCAGTACAGTCGACCGCGTACAAAGGTATATAATTGCATCGAATTTTGGGCCTTAAAAACAATGATGCAAGAGTTTGTAGTGTACCTGTTTTTGGGGTTCGTTGTACCTTTACCGATTATCCTTGCCTGTGTGCGGATGCAGCGAGGCGGACCAGGTCAATATTATAACTATTGGGAGTATTTATATGTGGATTATTTGGTATACACCAATTAGTGATGTTCGTTTATTGGTACCATTTACAGTGTGGAAATTTATATTTTGTTAAAAATATTGAATGGATTTTTTTTATGAATAAAACTTTTAGTTATGGGTTTTTTTTGTAATGTAAAAGTATATGGATGAGAAATGAGTTTTAATAACAACTGACTAAAACCGTTCCAGCGAATTTGATGAGTTCTATAATTGTTTAAAAATTATATTATAAAATTGTTTTTAGAAAAATATTTCTATATAAAAAAGCAAACATATAAATTTACTTAAAACTAACCTACAAAATAACGCTCGACACGATATTATTATAATAGTTTCAACGCGAACATTCTAGAGAAAAGTTTCCAGACATTTTCATTAAATAGCACATCTTATGAGTAAAGTCTTTGCCTACCTGGACCTCTGCCAGGCTTTAATGCTGACTTCCTCATAATAAGTACTTTAACTGCTAAACTTATCGCGATGTGTGGAAAAAATCTTATCACATACTATTTTACTGGAGAATAAAATTGTTTCTAAAGTTAGTACCGAGTACGTAAAGTATTTTTTGTTTTAAAATATTTATCGCAGTGGGTTAGCGTTTAACTGTCAAAACGATGGTTATTGGTTCAATTTTCACTCGAGGGAAAAGAATATTTTTACTTTTATTTATTACTTTTCTCCTCTTGTAAATAAATATGAGTCCCGATTTTAAGTAGAGAGCTGAGGACGGAGTGTTTTACATTAGGTTTTTTCTATGAATTCTGCTGTTAATATATTTATTATTTCTTTCAACGAAATAGTTGAATTGTGTTCTGTTTGTTCGTGTAATGTCCGTATGAATAAAAATAGTAAAAAGGTATTCAAAAACTTTTTTTTACTGTTTATGTAAATTCTTTTGTAATACTGTATGATAATAAATTAAGCTTTAAATATAAAATTCAACTTAATAAGCTAAAAGTTCTATAATAGATTATTCTATTCAATGGCTACTTCACTAGTAAAACTAATATAACCTTTGAACCTTTGTCAATTTTCCNGACAGACAGACAGACAGACAGACAGACAGACAGACAGACAGACAGACAGAGTTACTTTCGAATTTATAATATAGGTAAGGATGGATTATCACTTCAATTAGGCAAAGCGCGGCGTTAAATTCCGCCACTTATCATGCAATGCCTCCAGATTTGGACGGAAAGTGGGGAACGGAGTATCAACTAAGAGTAACACTAGGTTCCCTCTGCCTACCCTGCTGTGTGCGGGATACAGCGTGAAGCTGAAAAAAAAAATACTATATATTTTGTATACTACATGTTCATTAAAGATAATTTTATTTATTTTCTTTAGGTCGGCCAGTGCCCGTAGTCTCCTGGCTGATAGATGGTACACCAGCGCCCCAGTACATAGGAGAGAAGACTGACACTCACGTGGTTGTGAATCGATTGGAGCTCCAACATGTAAAGCGAGAGGATCTCAATAAAACATTTAAGTGCCGAGCTGCCAATACTCATCTGGTACCTCCGCAAGAGAAGGCCGTTAGACTGGAGTTAAATTGTAAGCGACTAGTGTTTTTTTTAAATTCTTGTGCTATAATATTAAATTATTTTCATATCTTTACTATCTCTAAATTATAATCTCCGTTAGCCATTTTTTCAAGATAATATATATGTGATATTAAAATACGAGCACTTTAAATTAAAATAACTTTCCAAATGAACGTAATATATTTAAGTCCATAATCAATGGTAAAAGTATGAGGAATATTCATATGTCTTTTTATGCAGATTTTAAAGCTTTTAATGCAGATTATAATCACTAAATTATTTTCATTTCTTTGCTCTGGTGTCGACGCAAAGGGCGTCGTTTAGTTCCGTCACTCAACAAGCAATGTCTCCATTATTTAGCTGTAAGTGGAGAGTGGAGTGTCCTAACATTAGGTTTAAGCTGAAAAAAATTATGTAATTTTTACACGACTTACATACACAATACAAAAATTGGAAAAAGTCTTTCAAGCTCGATTCTTTAAAACAAAAGACGAAAAGTTCTAATCAAATCCCCGAACACCTTTTAAGCTTTAAATCTTCTTTAGTTATAGTTCACGTGTAAAAAATAAAAGCCTGTTACTAGTTGATATAAGCCAATAGAAGAGTTAATACGGCAACAGTGTGTAAAGTTTTCGGGTAGTGAAAAATGTGAAAAATGGTGGTCAAAAATGTAAAAAATGGTGGTCAAAAATGTGAAAATTTTGTAGCTCTATAGAGAGGTTTTAGGATAGAAGCCTGTGCTAAGCGGATTTTGTTCATTCATCATTGTGCGGGTCTACGTCAACAGGAACAATTAAAAATCAAATAAGACTTGTATAACAATGTGTTTTGTTTAAAGAAGATTGTCGTAAAATAGCTTAGTAAATTGTTTTTATTTCAGCGGTAGGTGTCGTTTAGAAATATTACTTCTTTAAAATAGTTTTTGTATTAATTTAATAAAAATATAATATTTTTCTTTTTCAATATAAGTTTATTTATATAAATGTTTAAAATGCGACAATAATATAAGTTTCATTAAGTAGCTCTTCAAATACACTTAATTCTTCTTCTTCCTGGCTTAATATAATCCCGGCTATTACCAGGGTCTACCTTCCTACTCAACCTACTCCACTTTGTACGGACTTTTGCGTCCTTGGTGGTTAGACCATAGCCATACATACGTACAAAATCTGAATCATTATTATCAACTGACATAATAAAACACACTTATAAATAAATATAATATGAAATACGGTGCTTGTAATAAATTGTACATGCACTGTATTTCATATTATACGCCCAGAGGGGCCATTTTCAGCAATCGTCTACAATAAACTATTATTTTAGCTAGTAATAACTACAAAGCAGTTAAAATTTAATTCTAGCAACAGAATAATAGCTTTAAATATAAATAAATATTTGCAAAGTTTAATTTCTCTCCTAGAAAATAGATAAAGAATAATGTTATTTAATGGATATACGAGTATGTTCCACTTTCACAAAAAAATTGCTTAACGGATTTAGGTAAAACTTTTCAGTAACTCGCTATATAACAATAGGTTTAAGCGGGCGAAGCCGCGTCATTATGCAATGAAACCCATTTCTAAGCAAATATTTAATATTTTACCCAGTGGCACCATTCTCGGTGTCATTACTGAGTCGTCCGCAACAATTGCTCGCGCGGTCTACAGCTACGCTGCGTTGCGTGGCTGAGGGCAGCAGGCCTCCCGCACAGATTACTTGGTACAAAGATAACCGAAGCTTCGATAAGGACAAAGTAAGTATTTTGTATTTGAAAAACTAAATTTCATTTTCATTATCTTCGCTTTAGTGTCAATGCGTGGCGTTAAGTTCCGTCATTCAACACTCGAAGACTTCAGAATTCGGCGGAAAGTGTGAAGCGGAATGTCATAATACAAGGGTTCTCTGACTGCTGACAGAAAAACTATAACTGTAAAAAGAAGTAAAAATAGATAATAAAAATTATTGACACCAAAATGAAATAATATCAACTGTTGAGTGTCTTAACTCTAGGTTCCCTATGTCTCCCATGCTAGGGGCCCTCCCATGCTAGAAAACAGCGTGAAGCTGAAAAACAACCTAACTAGTCTCTCCATTTAGGTAAGCGAACATCAAAACGAGACATGGACAGTCAGCACACTAATATTCACACCAGCTCCAGAGGACCACGGCGTGACGATAAAGTGCGTCGCGTCAAACACCGCTTTACCCAGCAAATCTATTGATGATCAACTGAAGCTAAATGTTGTATGTAAGTATTATTCTTATATTTTCATATAGTTTTAGGGTTCCGTACCTCAAAAGGANAATAAATATTTGCAAAGTTTAATTTCTTTCCTAGAAAATAGATAAAGAATAATGTTATTGAATGGATATACGAGTATGTTCCACTTTCACAAAGAAATTGCTTAACGGATTTAGGTAAAACTTTTCAGTATCTCGCTATATAACATAAGGTTTAAGCGGGCGAAGCCGCGTCATTATGCAATGAAACCCATTTCTAAGCAAATATTTAATATTTTACCCAGTGGCACCATTCTCGGTGTCATTACTGAGTCGTCCGCAACAATTGCTCGCGCGGTCTGCTGCTACGCTGCGTTGCGTGGCTGAGGGCAGCAGGCCTCCCGCACAGATTACTTGGTACAAAGACAACCGAAGCTTCGATAAGGATAAAGTAAGTATTTTGTATTTGAAAAACTAAATTTCATTTTCATTTTCTACGCTCTGGAGTCGAGTCAAAGCGTGGCGTTAAGTTCCGCTACTCAACACGCGAAGACTTCACAATTCCGTGGAAAGTGTGAAGAGGAATGTCATAACACAAGGCTTCTCTGAATGCTGACAGAAAAACTATAACTGCTTACTAATTTATTTACAAAAATATCTTAAATAAATAAGAAGAAAGTAAAAAGAAAGAAGTAAAAATGGATAATAAAAATGGTAACAAAAGGTAATAAATATCCACTGTTGAGTGTCTTAACTCTGGGCTCCCTCTGCCTACCCTACTGGGCGGGAGACAGCATGAAGCTGAAAAAAACCTAACTAGTCTCTCCATTTAGGTAAGCGAACATCAAAACGAAACATGGACAGTCAGCACACTAATATTCACACCAGCTCCAGAGGACCACGGCATGACGATAAAGTGTGTTGCGTCAAACACCGCCCTACCCAGCAAATCCATTGATGATCAACTGAAGCTAAATGTTGTATGTAAGTATTATTCTTATATTTTCATATATTTTTAGGGTTCCCTACCACAAAAGGAATAAACGGGATCCTTATAGGATCTCCTTGTTCTTCTCTGTCAAGAGCATTTTTCTTGAGACCATGTGGAGGTTTTAATCTGATATTAATATCCAATATTTTTTTTTTATCAGCTTCACGCTGTAATTCTATTGTTAAAATATTCGGTTTCCATTAAGACATTTTCGTTTTTCAGAATTAAGAAACCATTACGTCTTGAGGCCACTCAACGCCGCCAGGAACTCAACGCCGCATTTTTCTTCGTTGCCAGAGCGAGAAAATGACAATATTTAATATTTCATTCCTCTCAGTGGGAATCGAACCCAGAACCTATCGCGTTTATAGAATTGTGGCTGGCTTTTTACAATATAATAACAATTATATTTAAATTACACTGAAAAGCTACCAAAAGCTCGAAAATTGCATAAGCATTGCATTAGCTCGTTTCTTAAAATAACAAGACTTAAATAAAATAAACATTATTCTAGCATTAAAGATTTCTAAGAGCTGAAATCTTCTTTATTACAAAGGCAAAAAAGGCAAGATAGAGGCCAAAGATAGCATTCCTAAACTATTTTCTCATCTTGAGCAAAGTAAATTTTCTAGAAATTGGATTCGTATTTTATCAGGGCGTTGTAAACTTTTGTTGTTATGAAGAGTCCAAAGTTATTTTTATCTTATAACTAGAAGACTGGAAGAGCCTTAATAAATATAAAGTTTTAAAGGTTAATGTACCTACTTGTTCTTCTATAATATACCTTATTAGGAGTATTCTTGTCGTATCTTAATGTTTTTTTAATATTTTATGCGATTTTGTTTTAATAAAATGAGTGTCCTGCATTGGGGAGAGATTTTGTCTCTTCTCTATTTACTATATAAAACCGTAGGAGTGATTTTTTATATTAATTTTACCCTTATTTCTTTAATAAGCGTTAGTTATATACTTTAGATGGCGCTCGTGAAATAGCAGAAAAAGAAATTAAAATCTTTACTTAATAATTTAGTTATCTATTAAGGAACTGACGTATTAGAAATATGATATAATGCATACGACGGCTCTAAATGCGGATGTTATAGTTAGACAAAGGTAACGTCAGTCCAGTATTCAAGGAATGTGTAAAAAAGACATTTATTTGTACGGAGTGTCTTAACACTAATTACCCCTACTTACCTTGCTTTGCGGGAAAAAGCGTGAAACTACATTAGTTTTCCCGATTAAACACTGGCAATAAACACGGTATATTAATAAACATATTTATTTTACACACGTTATAATATTGCATACATTTTTAATACCAATAATAATTTAAATCAAAATATTGAAGTGGTAATCTTTTAATTGAAAGTAGTCGGCTGTTAAATTAAACAATATTTACATTCCGAACTGCAATCTCTATCAATGTTTTATATTTTATATCGGTGTTGTTAGATATATTTTTAGCGTTATAAAAAAATAAATAATATTTTTAGCTAAACTTTATCAGTAGTTTCTATTTTCTCTATTTTCTCCTTTTTCAAAGGCAAAGCTCAAAGTAGTAGAAGTGTCATCTGTTCAGTATTGACTATTACCTGCAATACAACAGAATTTTATGTTCCTGTATATTTGTAATTTTTATAACTTTAAAACAATAAATAGTCCTTGGTTAATTCAAATTCAAATTCGTTTGTAAAGGAGGTAGAGAACTCAATAAGTCATTTGGTTCTCTCTATTTTAATATGGATAATCGACTTAAATGAGCATACCCCAATAGGTATTAATATAAAATAGTTAATTTATTCAGCCCGCGAGCCACCTTTTCATCACAAAGTGTCAAACGTGTTTGTACAGCGCCTGCTATTTTCATAGGCATATTATTGCCTTTTCAATTCATTGTGTGATGTAAATAGCATTTTTGATTAAAACACTATTTTTTTTCCTCTATATTTATTCAGGTTTTGATGCAACTATGACTTTTAGGCCTGATATGCTGTTTTTATTGCTAGATAGATATATTTTATGAATAAAAACGGCATCTCAAGATCGATCCCACAGTTGAGAGCGGTTTATAAATACGGGTTTAAGTGTCCGACTATCAGTAGCTTTGTACAACGAAAAAGTATTTATTACCAAACAGCCTACATGGAAAACAAATTTTAATAAAAGAAACTTGATTTTATTTATAACTAGCGACCCTCTTGCGGCTTCGCCCGCTTTTACTACTGGATTATTCATATAATGTATGTTTGCAAAGCACTTAAGATAATGTGAAAATTAATTAAACCCTAATGCAACCCGCATTTTCGTAGTTTCAATAAGGATTTTCCAATTGTTTTACACAGCAAGGATTTTTTAGTAGGTACCGTAATTTTAAATCTGTGCTACTAATGTTATTAAAATATATTTTAATCAAGTACTTATTAAAATATATTTAAATGACTATTTTTACATAGTTAAATGACTATTTTTAAACGGAAGAAATTACAAACAAAAACCTACCTACTAATAACTACTATAAAAAATATGAAACCAAATATATCGCGCTGAAATAATACATTCAACT